>JAAAKQ030174793.1:0-12411 GCA_010016005.3 Zanna intricata
AAGCAATTTATATTAAATTTTTAATTCAGTTCTATTAGAGTTACTGATAGAATTAAACATATTTAATCTCTCCTGCCGAAGCAGCAAGTAGGTGTAAATACTCAGTTTCTAGCAACATTCACGACAACGTATAGGTTTCGAGCTCACCCTCATCCATATGATCGTTAAGGGATCAAAGAAGAAGAAAAATAAATCCACCACAGGGATCCCATCCTTAGCCAAAAACGACTTAACAATCAGTGCAGTGTAGACTGGAGCGTTGTCCTATTGAAGAATCCATGATTTGTTCTTCCACAACTCAGGTCTTCTTACTCGCTCACGGAGAGTAGTTAGAACCTCAATATAATATTCCTTATTCGCTGTTTGACCTTCACACCTTCAGGACGGATGAGATTGCCTATTTTTTCAATATTTTTGAAGTGAAAGAACGTCCTGGACGCGGATCATGTTCGATTTCTTTCGTCCTTCTTGGAACCGTTTATGACCCGTTTGCGTGACATACACTCATCACCGTACACTTGTTAGAGAGAATAGATTTCTTTGCGGACTTGCCGAGTTTCACTAAAAATTTCATGTTAACACGTCGCTCTGTTAAAAGGCATACCATTTTTCCGACGAGCGGCAGGTACACGAACCGACACAAGCGAAGGCTGTGGCCCGACTGAGCAGACTGAGGTCGTCACACCGGCTGGATTTAAATGGCAGATGTCAGGCTACTTGACATTGTGACGTTTGACCTTGAGGCTAGCACTGTTTGTCTTACAAAGATTCAGTCCCGTTACTTTCTAACCACACCTCGTATACCTTAGGCTATATAACATCTCAAAACTTCCGCAGCTTATTTTCCTGCGTTTCATTTTCTCCCTCCAATATTTTAACTTCATTATATAAAATTTAAAATGAGAATTAGGATAAAATTGTTGAATAGAATTAATAATGAATGAGTGATAATAAAAATTGATTAGATAAAAATAATTTTATTATTTAATTAAATTTAAATTTCATTTCAGCGTATAAAAATAAATATATTTTAATTGAATTTTGATTTATTATAATGTTATCGCTAAAAAATTAAAACAGTTACGGTTATCTATGTATTTTAAAATATGAGTAAAGTTGAAAATATTAATTGCAAAGTAAGGAAAGATATTGTTAGAAGATACATATTGAACTTTGGCTATTATTAAAATTTACAGTTAAATTAGATAGGTGGCAATAATGTGCTGAAAATTTCGTAGTATTCAAATAGAGTTAAAATATAAATTATTCTCTCCCTGAAAAAGGTGAAAATATTGTTACCTTTACGGCTTTAAATTTTTTTTTATGAAAATAAATATTATATACTCGTACATGTTAAATTTGCCTTTACTTTTGAAATAAAGTTATCCGAGAAGGTCGTTCGATTATTAGATTTATGACTAGATTCATGACACTAACACTACTTAGCAACACATCCTGTTTCCTTAGGAGAAGACACCCTTCAACCTCCTCCTCAGTACTTAGCCCTGAGAAGCTTAACCGGAAGTCATCTTTAAAACCTCGGCATATGACATCTCTCATTCGCCTCGTCCTGGATGTCATCGATACGAATGCCACAAGCGAAATTCCTATCGCTGTAGCTATTTGCAAAAATAACAAAATACATTTCTAGTCTCAAGTAAGAATGAAGACTATAGTCGAAGGAACTGAATCGCCTACCTACCCGAAAGGTAAAGTGAGTTCACTGGCGACGCATGCGGAAAAACACTAAAACAAAAACACGAAAATAAAACTAATAACTGAACAACCAAAACCGAAATAACGCGAACAAGAAAATCGTTACAAAATAAAGTACGCAAGAACAAAACCAAGCAGCACCCTAGATTCCTTCCGCAATCCGTTCTGTAGCCAAATAGCGTAGAAATTCTGCAATCACTGACCATTCAGCCCGGTCCTTCCAGTTTTGACTGATGTCAAGCGTTGCTCCGACGGTATCCAATCGACAGATTACTGCGGTGCGCTCCAGATCTTATTTAGCGCATTCATACAACTCATGGAAGGCTTCGTCCTGCAATCCCACATTGCGGGTAAAGCCCCAAATCCACCAGGCCGAACCAGTCAGTCTACTCCTGAAGGCCTCGTAACCGTAAGAAACTTCGCACTTGTTAGGGGAAATCAGTGAGGCGCCCCGCTAGCTTCTAATGTCTAGGAAGAGATAGTGCGTGTATCGCCCATCAATAGGCTCATCCCATCTAGGTTGCCATGTATCAGAACCATGTTGCTTAATTTCCCGAATCTTTTCGGAAGTCAACTCAACCAACATCCTAGCAACATACCGCGCCTGACTCTTAAGAGGTAGAATATCAACAGGTTTCATTCTCACAGTCATCAACGTTACTTTGCTGCACAATCTTCAGCTACAGTTAAGCACTTAACCCATCTTTTTTAAGCATTATTATTCCCGTAGCAAAGAAATGTTCACCTTGTTGTCTGAGCCATCCTTGTAACGCATTATTCGCTACTCATTGTTGCCGTCACACAAAACTTTTTGAGAGCATCAAACAGAAAGTAATTACAACTCTTCATAGATTTTTTAAGTATGAATGCTTTCCTGCTAGTTTTCATAATCAGTCGTATGTTAAGTTTGATAAAATATGTAATTTTGTAATTCATTTTTACTTCCTTGTACGATGTAAAGGAAATATTTTGATCGCGAAAAATTTCGGTTTTCAGATTTCAACGGAAATATCCATTTTGACCATCCTTGAATCCATTTTCACTAGTTTCGGCTTGACGACTGTACGTATGTATCTCCCATAACTGAAAAACGATTAGCCGTAGAAGGTTGAAATATTGGATTTAGGACTGTTATAAAATCTATTTGTGCGCCTTCCCTTTTGATTGCAATCTACTGAACCAAAAGTGTACGAAAATATCCAAAACCCCAAAAAAATTTAGGCTTTTTTTTCCTGCAGTAATAAGCACTCATTGAAAGCTTTTAAACTATATATCATAAATCGTACTTATTTTCACTGATTCTAGTTATAGCCAAATAAAATTTTAATTAATTAAATATTTGGATCTTACATGGGGAAGGCACATCGGTTCGAATCAGACTTCATCTCCTTTTTATTTTATTTTTTATATTTAAACATATTGATTCATTAATAATTATTAACCTCTGATTTTAAAAAAAATTTACGATAAATAATTCTATAACTATAAAAAAAAGAAAAAAATAACAGAAGTTATTAACGAAATAAAATTTTATGTACATTTAATTTTTTAAAAATGTGTATATGTTATTCAATAGGCGTACTAGGAAGTTATGTGATGTCCACATCAAATCTTTTTAACTGGGCTGAAGATCATTTATAGTAGGAGATATGAATCGGATCTTTGTGTGGCAATAATTTAAAAATACGGATTTGGTTTTTATGTGTTTTTTTTTTTTTTTATTTTTAGCTTTAGAAATACTTACTCTATTCGTGAAGCATGTACGTGGAAATATACAAATTTTGTAGCGTTTGAAAAATGCCACATGGCTGACCGGAATTCGAACCCGAGATGCCTGGATGAAAGGCCACGCTACAATTCATTCATCTCATCCTCTGAAGAAATGCCTATTAGTGGTCCTGGAGGTAAAAAAAAAAAAGAAGGTTCAAATCCAAATAAAGACAGTTTTATTTTTATACGGATTTGAATACTAGATCGTTAATACCATTATTCATTGATGGTTGGGTTTCAATTAACCATACATATCAGGAATGGTCGACCTGAGATTGTACAAGACTACATTTGATTTAAATTTATACATATAATCCTGAGATGTAATATGTTATGGTGGTTCCGGAGGCTAAAAAGAAAAATAAAAGAAATGGCTCATAGTATATATTTCTAAAAGAGATAGTCAGCAGCTCGGTCGAACGGTTCTTAAATTTTAAGCGAATATTGTTGCATAAAGGTAAATTTTCTGTGTTTAAAGATGCTTCTAATACAGTTAATGTTTGTTTACATTCTTTATTAATACAATATTAATGCTGTTACTTAAACGATTTAAAAATATCATTCATTCCACCAGTAATTTTTCTTTGCATATTGTAAATGAGTAATAAATATTTGTATGCGTTTATGAATTTTTTTTTTTAAATCCAGCCGTACAATATGAAATTTAGCAATTTAGGGATGTTCTTATATCGTAAATTAAATGTATCCCTCACGGGATTACGGCTGGAAAGTAGAACAAGTCCTTTTCACGAGCGAGATAATTACCGTACAGTTGTAGGTCGTAAATTATGAAACGTGTTTTTTTTCCTTACATAATTTAAATATAGTTAAACCGTACAGCATTTTTAATGCAGACATCTCTTTACTATTTACTATATGTATTTTCGCGAACGTCTATATCTAAAGGTCTTAATATTTATTTATAAAGTACGATATAAATAGTTTTGGCCGTGTATTAAAGTAATAATAATAATAATAATAATATTAAAATAATATTTCCGAAATTCTGTGCTTAAATAAAAAACATTTTAAGAAAACGAAACCGTTATTCTTCATTTTTTTCTTTTACAACGATTCAACAGTTATGTCACCCTTGTACTTAATGAGTTAAAACATTTGGTTCAAGGTTAAATGACTTAACCGGACATAATTATCTTAAATACTCGGATTGTTTTCTTTATAAATAAAATTAAAAATCTCTTTAGTTCATTGTACGATTAAAAAAAAAAAAAAATTATGCTAATTATTTTTTTTTAGAGGTTGCAATATATTAATTTGTCAAGGTGAGAGGTGGAAATTTACTAAACCTATTTATAGATTCTGTGATTGAAATTAAAATGTAACTTTTTATTTTGTAGTGAGGGTTAATTTTTAGTGGTTCAACTATATTTTAATATTTTCTATTCTTTTCGATGCTGTCATTTTTATCGGTCAATTTCAAAATATATACTAATGTTTACATTCTTACTTCTTTGTTTTATTTTATGAAACGAGTCAGATGTTTTACTCCCTCCCTCGTCATTCATTTAACTTATTTCTGGAACTGATATTCGAAGCAAAAAAAAAAAGCAAACGAATTTGTATCCAGAAATACTACATTTTAAAGTTATAGCTAGTAAAAAATTTATTAAACAAATTTGTTATGAATTTAATTTTAAAGTATAAATTCAGCTAAAAGCTAACATAAATTTAAGAAATTTAGATAATATTTTATTTAAAAGAAACCAGCACAAAATTTTATGGTTTCTAAAACAAAACAAAAAAAAAAAATCTGATGTGGATATCATATGACTTCCTTGTACGCCTGTTAGATTGATTACATGTTCGCATTTTGTTTTACATAGAATTTTATTTCATTAATAACTTCTCATATTTTTTTTCTTTATTTTTATTGTCATTATTAAATTATTAGTTATCGTAAATTTTTTTGTACAATCAGAGGTTAATAAAACAATATAATTAAATTAAAAAAAAAAAAAGTTAAAAAAAAAATAGCTGAAGATTCGAACCGATGTGTGTACCCTTGTGAAATCCACATATTTCATTATTTCAAACTCATTTTGACCTCGTTTTTGATCTCATTTAACCTGGGGGTACTGAAATTGTGGCGAAATATTTAACTAACCGTAACTTGATAACAAAGCGAAAATTTTTTCTTATTTCAAGCTTTAGAATTAGTTCCCAAATTATTTTCCTTTCCTTCTGAATCACTCTCTCTCTCTCTCTCTCTCTATATATATATATATATATATATTTATTATTATTTTTTTTTTTTTTAAATAAAAAATATACGAAATACAATTTCAGTTTATTCTAATAAATAGTTTTTCCGCTGTTGTCATTTGTCTGTTTAATTATTGAAGTGTCCTAGTATGTTTTAATTCAATAGAAAGGAAGAAAAAAACAGGTTCGTTTGTTTTTTTTTTCAGGGAAGGAGGTAATAATATTAAAGTTTCTATAATTATAGCGTTACAAGGACACGTAAATAAGGTGGTGATGGTAAAGAGTCCTTTTCTTTATCAAATTAGTTATTTTTTAATAAACTTAGGCTTTGTTTAATAGTTTGTTTTTAAAGCTAGAGGGGTCATAAACCGTTGTCCTGTTATGTTAATCGACAGTAATGTGATAATCAATTTTAAAATATAGCCCTCCTTTTAAATCTGGTAGAAAAAGATAATAAACTCATATTGTTGGAAAGATAAGTTAGGAGTTAAATATAAACAGGAAAGATATACAACCGCAATGTATTTTCATTAGGTGTTTTTTTTTTATTCGCTTGCATTAATTTTTGATAAATTAAAAAAATATCATGTTTACACCACACATGACATTCTTGTGCGCCTATTAAATTACTTACACATATTTTTAAATGAAAAGCGCATAAAATTTTATTTTATTAATAACTTCTGATACTTTTGCTTGTTTCTTTTCTTCTTTTTGTTGTTGTTATTATTGAATTATTATTTATTGTAAACATTTTTTTTATTATTCAATTATTAATAAATAAATATATTTAAATCAAAAAAAAAAAGGAAATGAATTGAGATCTGAATTAAACCGATGTGTTTTCCCCATGTAAGATCCAAATATTTCATTAATTTTATTTGACTATAACTCTGGAACCAATGACTGAAGACAAAAAAAAAAAAAAACTCTGGAACCAATGAAAATAAATACTACTTATGATATATCGTTGAAAAGCTCTAAATGATGGTTTATTACTACAGTTAAGAAAAATTCTAAAATCCAAATTTTTTTTTGGGATTCTGAATTTTTTGGACACTTTTGGTTTCAGTCGATTGAAATGAAAAGGGGAGGTGCACAACTAGATGTTACAACCGTCCTAACTCCTTTTTTTTTTATTGTTTAACCTCCGGAATCACCGTTAAGGTATATATTCAGAGGATGAGATGAATGAATTGTAGCGTGTGTGAAAAATGGCATGCCTGACCGGGATTCGAACCCGGGACCTCTGGATGAACAACCGTCCTAAATCCAAAATTTCAACAACCTACGGCCAATAATTTATGAGTTATGTAAGGTACATACGTACGTATATATAGACGTCACGCCGAAACTAATCAAAATGGATTTTGATTTTGGTTCAAAATGGATATTTCCATTGAAATCTGAAAACATAAATTTTTCTTGATTACAGTAATTCCTTGTACCGCGTGCAAGGAAGTAAAAAAATATGGAATAGGATTTTCATTATCCAGTTACTTTGGATATCTTAATATCTGTAAGTTTGTAAAATAATTTTATATAATATTGGACTTAATAAAATCAGTCTACGTAACTATTTGATATTTTACCTTTGTAGACTATTATGCGATTTGAAATTTTATCAATATTTTTATCACTTGGATTACATATTTACATTACAAACTCGAATTTTCATCTTTACTTGGTTTAATCAGTAATCGATTGATAAAAGTAACATTAAATAATCGATCGGTGACTTTTATTTGGATTAAATTATTCATTAATATAATGGGATACCTAAAATACTTGAATTATTATATTTGTATTTTTCAGTATTGTAGAATATATTCCATATTCTGAACGTACGTCCCTTTGAGTAATGTTTCAGTTTTGTCATCCACGCACGGAAATGTATATAATTTTACAAAAAAAAATTTTTTTGAGGTGGGAAATCCGTTTTACAGACGTTCAGAGGGCAGTGTTGAGTTCATTAATAGGTTCCACAAGTTGTTATAAAAGTGCGCATGTATGTCAGCGTAATACCGACTAAAACGCTACCTCTGGCTCACCAGCCCTCCTGGAACCGCTCATTGAGCATTAATTCAGAAAGGGGAGTCGCCCGACGGAAGTATATATAATATTTTCATTACTCGATCCGATTAGATTTTATTGCGTTTGTCCAAGCCTTACTTTTCATTAAACGAACCGATTATTATAATCGTTTTTAAATTTTATTGTGGAAATCCATTCATCCCTTTTTATAATTACCTTTATTGTCGCTATCTTAAGTAAAAAATTATTTAAATGAAAAAAAAAAATCTTATGTGGATATCACATGACTTCCTTGTATAAAAAATCTAAAAATAATACGATTCTAAATTTTAATTTTCAAGTAATATTAAATAATCAGATGTTTCACCGAATCTATTACAGATACACATATGTAATAAAGACTATTAAATTACATATACACATTTTTAAAAGACCTGAAAATTTTATTTCGCTAATAACTTATGATTTTTTTTCTATATTTTTTTATTGTTATTATTGAATTATTATGTATTACAATCTTTTTTTACAATCACGGGTTAATAATTATTAATAAACTAATGTATGTAAATTTAAAAAAAACTTAAAAAAAAAAATAAATAAATAAAATATTAAAAAGAAAAGGAGATGAAATCTTAATTGAACCGTTATGCCTTCCATTATAAGATTCAAATATTTCATTAATTAAAATTTTATTTGACTATAACTCTGGAACCGATGAAAATAAGTACCACTTATGATATATCGTTGGAAATCTCTAAATAAAGGATTATTCCTGCAGTTAAGAGAATGTCCAAAATCCAAATTTTTTTTGGAAAAGGGGAGGTCCACTGTTGAGTTATACTTCTGTAACTAAGTTTTTACCGATTTCTTTATTTTGATTAAAGGACAGGAAATATCACTCCAATCAATTACGTTAATCCTAGCGGAAATATAAAATATTCGGAAAATTTTTAGTTTTTCTTTTTTTAAAATTATAATATCGAATGCGGGTTGCACAGATCACTCGTAAAGCTCAAGTAATTTCAAAAAAACACGTAGAAATAAAAAAAAAATACAAATAAATTGAATAGCTAATTAAACGATATCGGGGAGGAAGATTAATTCTCTCACCCAGTTCTATATAACAGTAAAATATGTAACTAATAACATAAATATTTCATGTTTATTTAAACATGGTTATCAGATAATCTGATAAGGAATGAAAAGTAATAAGTGTTTTAATATTTTTTAGTTAATATGAAACAATTTAAATATCTAAACAATTTAGAGAAGCAGTAAACAATAGAAAATTATCGACTAATAAAAAATAAACAAATGAATGAATGTATTTTAAAACAAAAGAAATTATTTTTCGTTAAATCAGTAAAAGTTCAGTATAACAGTAATTTAATTAGAATAAAAAACGAATATCGGTCAGCCATAGCATTTTTCATTCGCTACGAATTTCAATATCATCTGTCTTGTATAGGAGTTGTTATTGGGCGTCGCCTTTTTGTTTCTAGATGAATAAATAAATGACACCATTTGAAATAAAATCTGTTTGTCTATTTGTCTCCCTCCCCTCACACTCACGCTCTGTATATATATATATATATATTGAGAGAGAGATATTATGTATATATATGCACACGAGGCTTGGCCAATAAATTTTGCATACTAGCGTGCTACACGGAGATAAAAGGTACTATCGAGTTGGGCGTGGCACCACATGGTAGCTAAATTTTCACTCTACAAACCTGCGATAATGCGTTGAAATCCGTTTACCGGTTTGTTTACAGTAGCTGTTAAAATGGAGTCAAGTACGGTCAATATGTCAACACGGTTAAAACAGCGCGCACTGATAGAATTTTTAACAGCAGAAAATGGGAATCCCTCGAATATTTTTCATCGTTTAAAAGAGGTTTACAGTACTGAAACTGTTATCAGGAGGGCTATGAATTGGTGGGCATGAAATTTCGTGAAGTGAAGTCGTTAAAGCGACAATTAAGGACGCACCTCGTAACGGATGATCAGTTTCTGTAAAAGACGAGAAACATCGAAAGGAGGCGGACGATTTGCTTCAAAGTGACTGGCGAATCGCCCAGCAATGCATTGCTATTCATTTAGGCGTATCTAAAGAACAAATAAGCCATATTATCGAGCAATCGGGTTAGTAAAATCTTTGTATGATTGGTACCGCTCAAACTGACGGCAACACAAACAGCGTCGGTATCGAATGTTGCAATGAACATTGCTAGTCAGCACAGCGCTATCGTGCTGAAGGAAACGACTTTGCTTTTAAATATTGTGACCGGGGATGAGAGTTGGGTACATCATTACGATCCGAAGAAAAAAGGCAAAGCATGGAATACAGAATTATGAATCGCCAAAATCCAAGCCTCGGCGAAAACTCCTTTTGACGGTGTTTTGGAACGCCAAACACGTTTATGTCACCGAGTATCTGAATCATGGGACGACTTTGAACACCGAACCGCTCATTGAGACGTTAATACACCTCAGAGACGCGTATGCCTCGTTAGAAAGACCACCATACTCATAATCTTGCAAAATGACAATGCACGGCCTCACACCTCGCACGCCACTATAGAGGCTTTCGGTAATCTGAAGTTAGACCCTGTTCTGCATCCGCCACACTCGCGACAGATTTGGCTCCGTGCAACTTCCACTTCTTCCCTGATCTCAAGAGGGATCTCAAAGGTAATCATTACACCACCGAAGATGAGGTAAAGGCTGTGAAACTGTGGCCATTTGTATCCGAGAAAGACCGCCAGAATTTTTCTGTGACGGAATGTAAAAACTTGTCAGAAGTTTCCTAACTTTTGACAAGTTTTTACAAATGATCAGTGATCATTTGTAAATGACCTATGACTGATCACTTGAATGACAAGTGATCAGAACAAATGGGGATTATATTGCAAATAAATACTGCGTTTTGTAGTTAAGGTATTGTACGTTTACTTATTTTTTATTTCATTCCAATATCTCTTTTCATTCCCGTGCTACGCATGTATGTGCAAAATTTATCAACCGAGCCTTATATGTGTCATTAAACAGTATATGTTCCTCTCTCTTTTTCTGTTTAGCATCCGGAACCATCGTAAGGAATTACTTCAGAGGATGAATGAGGATGATATGAATGAAGTACAGTCCCAGGTCGACCTTTTCTAAGATATGTGGTTTATTGAAACCCGCCAAAGAATACAGGTATCCACAATCTAGTATTCAAATCTACTCAATACTATTACACTCAATCGTACTCAATACTTCAATGATTGCCTGTGAAAAAAGTTTCACATGTTTAGCCTACTACAAGTCCCCTCTTCTTACAATTCCAGTAATATTTTGGTCATCCTTTGTCGTCAGGGTTGGTCATATAAACAATTATTTCAGACAAAAGTTTTAGGTAATGTTTAGAGGACTAACGACTACTTTAAGCAGATACTGTGCCTATTAAGGGAGGTATGATTTTTTGTCTGCGAAATCCAATTTTTTTCCACCCCATGGGCCAACGGTTGGTGATATCAAAAAACTTTAATTAGACAGTACTTAGAAAGTTATAGTGATGTTTTATTTTCGAAAAAAAACCCCATTTTCACCCTCACGATCCGATTTTGCTCATTAAGGAACTCGACCGAGATTTTGGGTCGTTATATTTTATGTATCAATTTAAAAGTGATTGGCTCAAAATTAAGGCAGTTCTCGTGTCAAGAAAGTGAAATATATAAACTTTTGAAATGACGCTGGTTTTAGGGTCTGGGAGATGTGAAACGCAAAGATATGTCGAAATTTTCCGGATGTCGAATCATGATATCAATTACAATAGGTAGCTTTCTTATGAAATCTACCTAAAATAACCGACGGAAATACGACATTGTACATGATTTAATTTAACCATTATTTATCTCTGTCTCTAGTATACTTCGATTAAACAATTTTTAAAATGTCTGTGACTTTTTTTTAAAAGTATACTCGAAATTTGAAGGCCTTTTTTAATGAATTTGGAATCGACAGAACAATACCATTACAATTAAGAATATGGCACGGCATATTATAATTTTAATGCCGTACCTAACCGGAATTCGAACCCAGGACTTCCGAATGGAAGGCGGAAACCGCTACCATTCCTCCGCGGAGATTTTATTAAGAAATCTTGTTGCACTGACGATTCCAACTATCAAATGTGTGGTAAACTCCGTCAGATCCCGGAATGCGCTTTAAAAAAAAACACATAAAAATTTTAAAAATCATTTAATTTTATTTGTATTTGGTTGAATGATAATTAAGGGTTAGATGAACAACACTTTTGAATATCTAATTTTTATTAACGTCGATTATTTTTTTAGCTGTCTTATTTCTACTTTCCCGAAAATCACCTTCATTAACCGGTTTTCTTCCTTTTTTTTTACGCCAGTAAAACTAAAACGGAATTCACGTTTTATACATTTTACGAAAAAAAGATTCTCATGGTGTAATTAAATTATTTTACGATTATAGTTTTTGACGTCATAGCAACACGGAAAAATCTCCCGCCAAGTTATAAGGTCTTAATAATAGAAGAATGATTCATTCATTATCTGGAAAGATATACTCGTATATATATATATATATATATAATTTTGTAAATGTATTAAAATTAAGTAAAAAAAAATTGGCATAATAAAAAAGAAT
>JAAAKQ030174804.1:0-30224 GCA_010016005.3 Zanna intricata
TAATTGACCTTCCCAGAATTTCAGAAAGCCTTAATTTACCCGGAGGAACTGAAACTCAGGCGAAATCTTTCACCCTAATAAACTTGCTAACGAAGCGTTTTCGGACCTATGTTTATATTAACTTTTCTCTTATTTTTAGCCTCTAGAATGAGTTGTCAAAGCATTGGCCTATCCTCCTTAATCACCCTGTATGTATATATATATTTACATTAATATTACTTTTATATTTTATTTATTTTAAATGGTACAGAGATTTATATAAACCCTCCTTTGGTGCTATACCCCTACCAGTATGAGAGGGATATATATATCACTTCTTAAAATACCTACTGGTTCTCTTACCTAGTTTCATTGAACGAAGGTAGTCTAGGAGTAGTGTAAAAGACTAGTGATAACTTTTATTTCCCCAGCTCTAGCTCTATTGCTACTATGTAGCAGCTATAGCTATAAAGGTATACACATTAATCCAAAATTATAATGTTGAATTTTGTGTGAATTTTTACATCTTGTACCTGAGTGAAAAAAACCATAGAAATTTCTGTAAAGTTTGGTCTCTATTACAAGTTTTGGTCTGGATTTTTATTAATATCACTGGCTCAACATATTTGAAAATTGTTGCTCAGAAAAATTAATATATAATGGGGAATTGATGTCATTAAATTTTGAAAAGAGAATAAAAAAGTGGAATGGATAATTTTTTTCTGTTTTGAATTTTTGTTTAGTTATCGTAGAAAATAGAGCTTTAGTACAATGAAAGTATTTATTAAGGTACTTAAAATTCCAAAATTTTAAGTCAGTCAGAATTAGGGATTGGAGGATATTTAAGATTATTTCTAAATAGTTTTCACCTTAGCTCTTGAAAACTTGTTGAGTGATTTGAAATTTGGGATATATACATATATATCCCAAATTTTGACTTGACCTTCTTTCAATTACATCAGACAAGGGGGATCATGGTACCCTATTTTTTTTTTCTTGATAGAATTTCCCAGGAGATATTGGTCAAACTTACAGGAGTCAAACAAAACAAAAAAATTAATGTGGACAAATTACCTATTTCACACTTCAATGGTGGTTTTTTCTATTTACCCTCCCCCCAATAGGTATTTCCTAGAAGCTGTCAGCCAAACTTAAGAAACTGATTCAGAGCTTCAGAACAAACAAAAAACTTCATGTAGATAAATGTCCTACCTTGCTTCATTTTCTCTCTTTACTGCAATTTTGTTTTTTCAATAAAAATTTGTATTTTAAGAACATACTAAATATATTATTCAAGATATTTTAATCTGAACATAGAATCTACAATATAACTGATATTGTTAAAATGAAATGGAAAAGTGGTGTGTGAAAACGTGCACAAAATTTTCAGACTGCGTAATTTCCAGTCTGCACTCTTTACAGACTACTGTGATATCCGATTTCACATTTATTAGTCTTTTCGATATTATTAAATAAATTTTATTTTAACACATGAGATTTATTTAAAGTATTTCCTTGTAAGAGAAGTATGCAACAAGTTATTCAATTTTACATGAGGTTACATCATTATATTCGTTACTAGATAGTAAGATATTGCCACTTTAGAAACGCTTCAAAAACCGATTTCAAAAATTATTTATAAGATTTGTTATTTAAAATCAATTTTCAAAATTGTTTCTTATTTATATTTTATAGATTTTAAGTTAAAATATTACTAAAATACGTAAGTATTTTACGTAAGTAAATTATTACTTCATTAATATTTAAAAATCCAGTGGTGTATTTGAAGTAAAGGTCTATCAAACATGAAGCCAGGAAGTTTATGCTACTCTTTATCAGCTTTCTAATACTGGAATATGATAAAAGTTACAGTGAGGCCCCAATCGTAGTAATTTAGTTGTAATTCTGAAAGAACATTATATTGGAGGAATAGATGTGAGATAGTGTTTATATACTCCTGATTATTCTAAATAAATGGTCACATGTGAAAGTGTGTTGAGTTTATATGACCCTTAAAAAAGCTAAAAATTGTTAGCATTTTATTATGCATTATATATAATAAGTACCATAAAAAATTAACTAGTCGGTTAAGGAGTTAGATTATGTGAACCAGTGAAGGATGTGGAAATTTGATCTATTAAAATTTTGTTGTAATTATAAGTCAAAATTTATATGAAAAAAACGTATAAAAATTGCAAAGTTATACTTAAAAAGAAAAAGTATTGTGGTTTTGTGATAGAGAAATAACAACATTCTTTAACACTGCTTAACAATAATAAGAAATTAACTTTTAGTTATATTAAAAAAAAGAGAGTTTCATCTTCTTAAAAAATATTTTTGTTTGTCGGTTTCTGTATTAGTATATAGAGGGTAAATAAGCGTTACCCTTATTTAAAAAATTGTTAATCAAGCTCTCCATAAAGGTAAGAATTTCTTATGACAGAAATGTGTATTTTAACAACCTGATTTGTACTTAGTTTTATACAATGTTGATATTTTAATGGAAACTGTTCTAAATCATACTCAGAAAAATCAGATATTTTTTATGTAATTTCTCATAACCCATTCAGGCCTGCTTTAAATAAATTGAAATTTATAAATAACACAAGTTTTAATATTGTACAAAATTCAATATTTTTCATCTCAAAGGCCTTCTTATTTTGTGAAATTTACTATTGCAGTCAAACTACAGAATTTTTTTGAAACAATTCTTTTAACAATTTATTTAAATGTCAATCAGTAACAGTAATACTTGTCATTGAAGTATTTTTGTTTTCTCTGTTGAATATTATTTATTAAATGATTATTTAAGTTTGTGTTCTAACACAATAGATAGCCGCAAATATTAAGGGTTTGTTTTTAATACGTTCACATAAAATGTATTCTATTATATTTAAATATTTTTCCTGGGCCTTTTAAATAATTTAAAATAATATTCTTTGATAGAATTGGAGATGGTAAACATATTTGGATGATGCTAGGTGTTATCTATTAAATGTAAATTATACACATAATAATATGAATTAAATTGTTTCACTGCTTCTGATGTTTGTATTTTGTATGAGCAATTATGTTACAAAAATATTTTTTTTAAATACTTTTTTCCTACATTTGAAAGATTGGCAACATTATTTTCTTTTATTATCCATAACATGTAGAAAGATTTTTTTTCCTAAAGAAGTAGTTCATTCTTAATCTCTGTCTGTTTTGATAACATACTAATTTTTTTACAAGTACTTTGTCATCTCTTTCTCTCTCTCTCTGTAGCTTGCTTTCAATTACAAAGGTTATGAAGAATAAAGAATATATCTTTCACTTCTCACTACTTTCCGTGATATTTTGATAGTGATGCGCACATTATAAATTAACTTTGTATTGCTATAATGAAGTACTAAACAATGATTCAGAATTTAAGGACATAAAGATTTGTGGGTTTATGGATAATGACAGGAAGTTTTTAATTACCTACTTCTTAATTGGAAAAACAAAAATGTTCCTTTATGTTTTTTTTATTAATTTACTTATTATTGTGATAAACATTTTTTGTTGAAATTTAAAAAATTTTTGATTTAAATATTTAACTTTTTTCTAATTGGAAAAAAGCTTATCTTTTTATAAGTTTCTCATTTCAGCAGCCAGTTAGTTAAACTGTTTATTATTGTTGTTCATATTTGTTGTATTTTAATTGAGAAATAATGCTTTATATTTTAATTAAAAAAAAAAAAAAAATAGATAAAAATAGTTCAATAATTAATGAGACAAACTGATGTAGAGAAAAGACTGTTTATTCAATGACAATGAAACTTATACTACTTTTCAACATAGTTTCAGCAACATTTAGACACTTGTTCCCCACCATTCTGTGAGTTTTCTGATTCCTGCAGCGTATAAGTCTTTACCTTGCTGTTTGAACCATTTGTGTACTGTTCTCGCACAGCTTCATCGTCGTTGAACCTCTTGCCACTTAAAAAGTCTGAGCAGGCTGAACAAACGAAAATAAAATGGAGCGAGATCTTGTACAACCTTCAATTTCAAACCATTCTTTGAGCTCAGAACAAATGCAAATCTGGGTATCTTTATGGGCTTGATTCAACTGTCATGGAACCCATTTTAATCATATTTTGCAATAATTCAGCACATCATCAATGATAGAATGCTTGGTTTCAACACTAATGTTGAAACACTAGCAATTTGGGAAATTTTGACTCTCCTATCTTCACGAATAAGATCATTTATGCGATTTTGCAGCATGGTAATTGAAACTTCAGTTGGTCTTCCAGAGTGATTGAGATCAATTACACATGATCTGCCCGAATTAAAATGTTTTCATCCATTTATGCACGTTACTACAGTTTAAACACTTTTCACCATACTGTTTTAGCATTCTTGAGTGAATTTCCGCCAGTTTCACACCTTCTGATAATAAAAATCTTATCACTGAATGTTGTTCTTCTGGTGTACACGTTTCAAGCAAAGCTGACATTCTAAAATCCACCAAAGAGGTTAGGTTTAGATAAATTATGACCGAACTGTTGATTACATGTTTGCAAGGTCCCCAACATGACCATCAAAAAGTTTCATTGTCATTGAATGAACTGTTTTTTCTCTACATCAGTTTGTCTTGTTAATTATTGAACATTCCTCGTACATTGAATATGCTTTACAATATTTAATGATCTTTATATATTCCAGTATGAAACTGTCAAAAATTTTATATTGTTACACATTGTTCAGCAGTTTTATTATACTTGTATAAATAATTATATTATTGATCAATTAAATCTGTTTGGGTTTTAGATATTTTCTTTTTCTTTTAATATTCATTTTTAATTAATAAAGTTATTAATTAAATTTTGGTTATTGATATGATAGTCATTAATAAGTTTGTCAAATTTTTTTTGAATTTATTAAGAGAAAAATAATTTTTATGCTACATTAATTACACTTTAAAATTGATAACAATGGCTTTATGAAATATTTTCCCAATCTTCCTTCCTCTTAAAATTTTTTAAGTAAATATTATTATTTCTGTGTTCTTTTCTAAATCTTTTTCATAGTGAGATCTTCCAGTCCATTTGGAAGTCCAGTAAGAACATTAAATTTACCAGGAACGGGTATGTTTAATTATTTTAACGTAATATCGGCTTAGTCGGATAAAAGAGAGTAGCTGGACAAAGTTAAAATGTTTGAAACTATTTAATCAATTATTTCCTTTTTTTTTGCTTTTGAGTGCTTTTGAACCTCCTTTACTTCACTTAATAAATTTTATTATTATTCCTTAGCTGTATAAAAAAAATATATATATATATATAATTTTCTTGCATTATTTATCCTAATTTCACAATTATTTTCTTTAATAATTAGTTCTAATTAATTATAGTATTTCATTATCAGCTTTCTTTTTATGCTAATCCATGCTCATTTTTCAAATTTTTATGTTATTATTTATTGTGTTATTAATATACCTAATCTACATTATTTTTAAAAAAACTTTTTAATATTGAATTAAAAGTTCAATTTAACACATTCTTTTTTGTTTAAAACAGAAAAAATACTTCTTTTTTTTTCCATTATAAAGTAGATTTATTAATTACTTCTCATTTGTTTTTACTGCTTAATAATATTATGTATATTCTGAGAGAAAGGGTCATTCCCTAAGTGAAGAGATTGACAGCTTATCTACTTCTTTTTTTTTTTTTTAGCATAATTCGCTCCTACAATTTTACACTTTTCCTTCACCTTTTAGTTGCTTTTTTTTATAGCAAATAATTCTATATCTTATTTGTATCCAGTGAGCAACTTAAACCGAACTGCTACAGACTAAACACAGTTACAACATGTAACATTTTATAAATGAATGAAAACGTAAATTAAATTAAATTCGGCATTTATGTTAGCAAAGGTTTATAAATTTTCCATATTTTTACAAAAGATATTTGAAAACAGGACCCTGCACAACAATGCATTCTTGTACACAAGGGATGGTAACATTGAGAGTCATTTAACACAAAATATTGTCAGTGTCATTGATTTTTGTTGAACAATCATTGATGTGTGAGGATTTGATCATAAACACTATAGTTAAAGTAACCATGGAGGAAAAAATTATAAATAGACAAATCTGGGAAATGTGGGGGCCACTGCCCATTCTGCTGACAGTTCATTCTTCTGTAAAAGCCACATGAACGCACGCTTGTGAATCTTTTGATTCTTTTTCATGATCTGTTAACTGAGCATAGAATTCTTTGAAAATTGTAGAGTACATTTTTATATTGATCAAGTCCTCATATAGTCTAATGATAAAGTATTCATCCCAGTGGAATATTGCCAAAATCAGCACATGGTTACAGTACACCAATTTTCTTGTCTTGAACAAGATGCTCAATCATCTAGTGAGGATTTTCAATCAATCGATACTGAAGGTGTGTGAAATAACATGCCCAGATGAATGTTACAATGCCTTATCTGATATTAATTACAGCATCAGATCTATCCATCCACTGATGGTGATTTTGAGAACCCAGTCGCAATAATTTAGATGTTTCATGATACGGTTTCAGATTTAAATTGAAAAATTGAAACCGTCATCACGGTTGTGACAAGATTACAACCATGACAAGATTATGATTTGTATCTCATTATCACAAAATTTGTATCTCAAACTGTTTTGATGTGATAAATTAAATGCAGATTTTTTCAAATTGGCAGAAATTCTTTTTTTTAATATCAGCTGTGATCTTTGAGTCCTATCAGGTCACCTACTCGTAGTGGATTGAAACCAACACCTTATGTTTGCCATTTTTAACTGAATTGTTATTTGCTACACTTCGCTGAGATATTAGCATTTGAAAATTTTTCTGCAAATATTTTATGCATTCATTGAAAGGTTCCAGAAGATACATAAGCTTCTACTATAGGAACTCTTTTTTCAGTCCAGTTAGGCATCTTAGCAAAATGGAATTGCAAAGAATAAAACTATATTTACTGAAGCATGAGCAGTTTATTAGTAACAACAATAAATGAAAGTAATAACATAAATGACTAATAATGGTACAATTAGTAGCAGAAACGATAACTGTCTTAAAAGGTAATACTCAAATAACTGCTGTTCGAGCTGGTTCAGTTCGGTTTTATGTTGCTCACCTTGTGTTTCACTATTGTTATGAAACATGACTTCATGTAATGAGGAGCCAAACAAAAATTTGATTGATTGGACAAAATCTGGACACTTAGGTAGATGTAAAACCTTTGACATAATTTGTTAATAGTTTTTAGTATTAATTGTACAGTATCTGTATAAAAAACACTCCTTTTCTTTTTTAAATTGCTTCTTTTTTTCACTTTGTTTTCAGGCCTATCTCTGTAGCACTAACTTATCAATTACATGCTTTCATTTCAAAATGTCTTTGAAAATTACACTTTTAAAAAGTTTATTAGCATCTGTTTATCCAAAAATAATTAAGCAATGAGTTTTTCCATAATGGAAAAATGGGATTCTCCAATTGGTGCTTAGATTTTACCAGATAAAATTGGTATTCTTTTAGACATTTTTATTTCATTTATTTATTTCTATACGTTCACAAATTGCATTTCCCTAACAAAGTAGCTTTGTTTGAACTCTATATACTTCAAGTATTTTTTTTTTTTTTTAATTATAATAGTCAGAGAGTTGTTTTAAGACTCATCCTCTAGGTATTACTCTATTATGAATGATTGAACTCTTTGTGTCATATATTTTGTTTACATGTTTTTATTTTTTTATCAGGTGTTTAATTATTACCTCTACTGCCATGACTCAAGATATAATATTAATTATTGTTGTTCCATTTTTAGTTTAAAGAGAGGCTGATGCAAAGAAGGTAATTTTAGCTCTGATTTATCTTTGAAAACACGTTGAAAAACAATGTCCATCTAACAGTAGGCTGTCAAAGAAATTACTGAAATTATGCAGTATAGAAATAAGTTACATAATAAGACAGAGTTGAAATTATTTGTAATATGACCAGTATTTGCCCACCTCTCTGCTATTTGGTAGGTTTTTTTTATCAATGTTTGTAGGGATCTAGCTTCATTGCCTCACTAATTTTAGATGCTTAGATTAATTATCTTTGGACCACTGTATGTTGAAAGAATTCATAGAAATTTAAATGAGTCATTAACAGTCATATCCCTTGTCAAATTTTTATGTTATTACACTTCAGTTGAAATGCAAAAAAAACATTGCCTTTAATTAAAAAATAAAGCTTTTGCATTAATAAACAAAGAAAAGTTTTCTCCATCTCTTATTTTACTACAGAAATAAAAGTATCAAATTCTAAATGTTAGCAAAGTCTAAATGTTAATTCTGTATGTTATGTAAGATTTAACAATTCAAAATAATATTGCACAATTTAATTAGTTATATATAATAACATTACTGAACTGTTCTTTAATGAAGCATCTCGACCCCCCCCCCCTGGGGGGGGAAACGTCTGCCTCATGGCGTTGCCGGTTGCCACACCATCCCCTGCATTCCTAGCCCTCATAGGTTTTACCAGAGGTCGTCTTTTAGCTCTCTGTCTGATAACATTCCACAGTCATCAATCAACTTTGGGAAATGCTGCCGATACGAATGCCCGAGGGACATCCACACCAGCAATTTGCTAGTAATTTTACACTATGTCTGATATCTTCTTCGAAGACATAGGACACCTTGTAAACCACCCGCCTTAAAAACTTTTTTGGACTCTGCGGAAGCACGAAAACCCCATGCCTATTTCATCGCCTATTCAGCAAACATATGCTAGATTCTACTTGCATAAGCTAACATTGTATCCGCCACGATGGCTTATAGAATGGGGTGCAAACACCAATTATAAACTGTCCTTTTGAACCCCAGGTCTGATCCATTCGGGAGCTGAATATAACCTCTAATCTCCCACTGCAGCTCCAACTTTGATGCTCGCTTAGACAAACAACAAAGTAGTTGATCGCAGTTTCGCTCTCCCTGTCTTCATTAACAGGTGCACTCCATTTCTACCAAAGTATTTCAAACGCAAACTATGATCGTGCCGGTGAGCATGGGAGTTATATTCCGGAGCACAACCTCAATTGATACTGAAACTAAATCTAATCAAGGCTTGGTGCCAAGCACCTACCTCCGCCCAATCAAACTGCCCCAGTGGTCCCTAGCCGTCCAGAATCCTACTCTATACTCCCTCAGTCGATCTGCATTGAGCAAGGAATCTGAGGAAGCTAGCCACAATCGTCCACTCATTGCAAGTCTTCCAATTGATCCACTGACCTAAAAAAGAACTTACTCTCTCAAGTTCCCTCACAGTTTTGTTACAGTCAGCTTCGTACCTGGGACATACATGAAGGATATGGTCACACTGTCATCAACTCTACATTCCGGGCATACTCCGGAGTCAACTGAGCCAAACCTAACCAAATTATGCCCAAAGGCACCATGTCCTGAAAGAAATTGCGTCATGTACCGATTAGGGGAAACCCACATAATCGCTCGCAAAGCTCTACATTGGGGAAGATACTAAATGTGTATCGACCTGTAAAAGAATCATTCCACCTAGCTTGCCGAGTCAAAATCTTGGTCTTCAATCTCTCGCATACACACTGTGGTAAGAAGGTCATCCTTCTCAGAAGTGTATAGCATGCAACATTCCATAGCCAGGATGTCAATGGGTTTTGTGCCGACGATCACAGAGACTGCCTCTTGCAAGACAGTTCTGTAACCCCCGACAACTGCTAACAGTAGAAGACGCTGGGCTCGCAATAAAATATCCCTATAACCTTGAAAGTGCATATGATGAGCCCAGACGGACACAGGGTACAACATTATGGTCTCGCATACATCTTTGTAAAGTATACATTGTACAGAAATTCAACCCCCAATCGGGATGGATGACTATACGAACACCAAAGAAAGCATCACTCACTTTCTTTGCGACAAACTTTAGGTGCTCCCTGAAGAGAAGCTTCTCATCAAGGATGACACCCAGATATTTCTGAACGGTAGCATTTAGTTACCGTTCATCACGGTAGGT
Organism: Zanna intricata; assembly: GCA_010016005.3. NCBI lineage: Eukaryota > Metazoa > Arthropoda > Insecta > Hemiptera > Fulgoridae > Zanna > Zanna intricata. The sequence continues at coordinate 10,023 of JAAAKQ030174804.1, forward strand.
CGTGATGAACGGAGGTTGTTCATCATGACTCGCAGGTGACAAGTCGTGGCTAAACGGCCCTTCAAGAACATCATAGTGGTTTTCTCCACACTGAAAACCATCTTATGCTGAAGCCTCCACAACTTCAAAACCCTACATGCCAGTGTCTCACTCAAGTTTCCATCTCCAACCGCGAGTTTCCTTCGACTTTTAATGAAGCAATCATATTTTATTGTTTATTTTAAAATTCCAGTTATTCATAATTAATTAGCAATTAAAGTAATTTCTGCCATTATAATTATACAGCCGGGAATGTAAAAGAATAAAATGAAATCAACTCCAAAAAATTTGTATGTGCTAGGTAAGAAATAATAATTTTTTTAATTTTTGAAGCGAGTTCCAAATTAAGAGTAGTAAATTGTTGATAGTTGTTAGTTTTTATTGGTCACTGACTTTTATAAAGAATTGATTTTTTTTATATTTTAATGGGAATTTTTTTGATTTTAAATATAATTTATTTGTTATGGGTCGTTTATTTATCTGCTCCTGTTTTTTTTTTTTTTTTATTAATTTTCAGATATTTTTCATCTTGCTCCTTCTTCATAAAATAGTAATTATTGATGGTTTATTTAATTTATTATCTATCATCCTGTAACTTCATTATTTAACTTCAAAGTTTTACACTTATTTCATATTAATATTTCAAATTATTCTAAAATTTGTTTAATTGTAATGGTTTGTATGCATAATTATTACTTTGCTGTTTTTTCCCTAATTATTTTTTGCTTGATTTTTTATTATAAATAATAGTGAAACATTGAGTGATGTAGATTTTGAAGCAATTATTTATCTATTTGGTTTGTTTATATTCTATGAATAAATATAGTAGTATTTAATTAAGATTATTTATTTTTAAACACATGTGAATCTTCAACCAACTGCACTTTGACAGCAGTATTTTCTTCTTTTTTTTAATATTGATTATCTTTTTTAATAAACAAATTTGTTTCATACTATAACTAACAATTGTTTTTTTTAATTTTTTTTTTATTGTTCATTAAATATTATATCCATACCACAGTTGGCTGTAATGATTTTCTAGACTACTTTTTGTTTTGGTTAAGATATTTAATGTATTTATTTTAAAAAAGTTTTTTTTTAATATTGATATATGCTGAATAAATACTTAATAAAAATATTGGCAGTATATACAGAAAGTGTTTTGTAAATAAACATGATTATTTTATAGAAATCTTGCGTTATTAAAAGAAGAAAAAATAATTCAATAAATGTCTGAAAAAAAGTTTATATATATATATATATAAGAAAAATGGATTGACAATATTTAGTTTACATGTTTATGATTATTTCAATTTTTAATCATTAATCTCTTTTATCAATAACAAATAATTTTATCAGATTATATTTTGTAAAAAATAAAACACTTATTTTAAATAAAATGTCATCACACTTATTCAAATTCATTTCTAACTAATAAGGTTACAGCAGGAAACATTATACCAAAATTGAAAAATAAGCTCAGATTGAATTTTTTAGCTAGATTTAATTTCCTCCAGCCATTAAAAAGAAAGTGTTGTTTACCAATAATAAGTGAGCTGTAAACTCATTTTGGTGGTTATGAAAATTTTATTTTTATTTCATTCCATAGTAATAATCTAAAATTATATTCTACCTAGAATAAAAATAGTATTTTATCATCATATAATAAAATGTATTAATTTAATAAAAATATACAATCAATGCAATTGGATCCACAACTACAAATACCAAGGAAGCTTTAGAAAAAGTCACTCCTATGTGGAACAGATTCTTAATTTAATACCCATAATCGCATACCTCAAACTGAAAGGAAAGAACATAGTAGTTTCCTTTGTTAACTTAAAAAAAAAACTATTCAATCAATAGATAATCCCTTTTTAAAATTCTGTTGGAATTCGGCCATTTAATAAAACAAGAGAACTCATCAAGCAAACTCGCTTCAAAATAAAATTCCAATGAGAAATCTCAAAACTGTTCAAAATAAAGATGGGTTAAGATAAGGTGATGGGCTCTCATCTCTCCTTTTTAATTGTGTACCGTAGAAAGTTATTAGAAAATGGAGAAAATAAATGGGAGAACGAAATCGGACTAGTATATAAGAAAGACAAATTAAAAATTGATTATCTAGTGTTTGCAAATGATTTGGCTGTAGTTTAAAAAGAGACAGTAAAAAAGCAAATAACTTGCCAAAAGAACAAGGAGAAAAGATAGGTAGGACTGCAGATCTACTATGAGAAAACAGAATTCATGATAAAAATTGAATATTCCATAAAAAGCTAATAGTGACATATGGGAAAATTAACAAACTCAAAAAACTGAAATACTAGAGAAGATAATTGAAGTCGATATCTTTGAAAAGGAAGCTGTCAGGTCAAGATTCAATAAAATTGAATGAGTCTTATCAATCAACTAAGACACTAGAATCTCAAAATTTAGGGTTCAAAATATACAGACAGAGAAAACAGAAACATATCAGAAGAAGATACAAGATTATGAAAAAATTCAGAAAGGAAAAAAGAGTGTAGTAATGAAAATTGGTTAGGAGAGAAAACACAAAGTAACACAGTTTGAAATTAAAGGTGACTTTGTTCAGAAATGAACCAACTCATAACTGAAGGCTAATATCCATTTATACGAGACTGAAGATCAGTCTCGTATTTGAAGACTGACTGGAAATGAACTATTAATATGATTCTTTACTCACAAGTGAAAAAAATTTAAATAATAGAGTTTTCATTAATGTATTTCTACCTTAAGAGAATAGCAGTATAATAAATTATTAACTCTCTAAATTATAAAATTCAAAAAAAAAAAATTACAAAATCCAAACTCTATTCACATGATGGTATAATTAACCAAATAAAATTAGAATATTGTTGGTCTGACAGTTCAAGAAATATATAAACATTTCAAATTTTGTTATACAGAAAGAAGGTTTGATGAAATTGTATTAAGCTAATCATTGCAGCTATATCTTGCTTAAAGACTAAAAGATAAAATATTATTAAGCACAACTGATACAGATAAAAAAATAATTAAATAGCAGGTGGCAAGGAAAAAATGATGTGCTAAATTTACCAGAACACTGTAATTAATAGATATATTATTTCTGTTACATTAATAAGGTGTATTTAAGTTTTTATTAAACTATTTCTTTTTTCTCTGGATAGTTCACCTTGTTATTTATTTGTGGTTGTTTATTTTTCCTGTTTTTTTTCTACCCATTCTTTGTGATATGTCTTTCCTTCGTTCTTCAGAAAGTTCAATTCTATTCTTGCATTTTGGCACTTCTTGAAACCTTTTATTTTCATCTTTTAAATATTCTCTTTAAAATTTCTTTTTCTCTTTTAATTGTTTCAGTTATTTTCAGTTCTTGTGTTCGAATGTAATTTATCTTGTAAATAATTTTAAAATATCAGTTTAATATAAGTGGATTTTTGTTATACAATTATTTGGTAATTTTTGATATCTTGTAATATTTTTACTAATTATAAATTGTCTAACAATACCTTCCCTATTGATTATATTATAATCACTACAATTATATTTTGTAATTGAACAACTAATAACTAAAGTCTAGTTTAGAAAAAAAAGGAATCCTTTAGAAATTACTTAGGTTATTAATTTTTTTTTTAATGAACATAACTAATAATAATAAATTAAAAAAAAATAAAATGTCCATCAATTTTCTGTACTATTCTTTGGCTTATCTTTGCTAATTCTTTAACTCAATATATAAAAATATTAACAAATTATTTTGTTTGTTAATAATTAAATTCTGAGTTAACAGAATTTCATGTCACTAAATAAATTAAGGATTAGTAACTTGTTTGATTTCGATTTCATGCTAAACTAAAATTTTTGTTTGTCAATCCATTTTATTTTAATGTTTTATTTAACATTCTCCTATATATTCTATTTTTCTTTTTTTTTAACCATCAATCTAATTCATGTTTAACATTAAATAATTTGTGATTATATTTTGTCTGAGAAAATTGCTTCATTGCAAAAAAAATTTTCAATATTTTTATATTTTTCTGTTGTAGTAAATATACTTTGAATTTTATTACATTTTGGATAATATTTCACAATTTCTTGTTAACAAAAAAAAAAAATCCTTTCCACTTACACATTAGTCAGCTTCTCTTAACTTCAAAGAAAATAATCTTTTTTTTTTTTTGAAGTAGAAATACCTATCAGAAATATTTTATTGCATGTAGGATTTTATTAATCCAAATTTTGTTAGTAGTAGGTTTTACTTTATTTATTCATTTTACTTATTTCTCAGTTAACAATTTAGATATAAATGGGAAAGCAAGAAATTCCAAAAAAAATGTTTACTTAAAATCTAAAACTAGAAGACCCATTTGATTATCAAGCAGTCATCATTTTTTGAAATAGTATATAAAATAATAAATGAAATTTTTCACAGAAAGGTAATGTTTCTGCACAGTATTCTAATGTGTTGTGAGACATAGATTCACCTTTTATGAGCTGGAATCAAAAATCACAGAACATTGAGTGAATGCACATGTGCCCATTCAACCGTCTAAACAAAAATAAGAACCCATCAACAGGAAGAATTAGGATGACACAGTCTTTTGCATGCAAAGGCCTGTTTTTTTGTTGATTTTCTAGATTAGCAAACAATAAATGGTGCATACTACTATGATATGCTTATTAACAAAGTGAAGATAGCAGTGTTGAAAAAAAACGCTCTGAATGTCAGCACAAAGGCATCATTTTGCTTCACAATCAAGTCTCAACGGCTCAAGTAACTCGAGAAACCATCAACAAATTGCGTCAAGGAGGCACTATTTGGTAAGAAGTTTAATGGCAATGATGTCATCGAAGAAGATGGGTTAAATTGGCTCTGATATCAACAGAAAAATTTCTCTGCAGAGCAGGCATAAATAATTTGATTCAGAGGTAGCTAATTAATGTTGTTGGAGATTATGTTGAAAACTAAAAAAAAGTCACATTGATTAAATAAATTGTTTTAGCTCTACAAGAATTTCTTTAATTATTGAATGACTCTTGTAATTGATTGATAGGGGATTGTATCTAATAATCATCTCAATTTTTATTTTTTCTTTCTATCTTTAGACCATTTCTTATTTATACAGACTGTAATTCCTTTCTAGTTTCTGTCAGAGTCTTTGAACATATTTAGAAAGAAGGCCTCCTTCTTTCTGAATGTATTTCTCTTCTCTGTGTGTATGTTTATACTTGTAATTCTGAGGTCTTCTTTGATTTGTTTGTACCATCTGACATTAGTTTTGTCTCTTATTGCATTAGGCAAAAATTCTTATTAAAAGGGTATCCTTTTATAAGAGGGATCTATATCCCTTTTATAAAGGGGTATCCCTTTTAAAGGATCTATAAAAGGGTAATATAAAATATATTAATATTAATAAGTGACAGATTACTTTATCTATAAAAGTCATCATTTGCGTATTATAACATCTGTGACTGTTTATTTTGAGGTAGCTTCATTGTTCTTTGACATTTGTATATAATTTTTCTAAAATTATTAGTTAATTTAAAAAATCTTTTTGTATAAGTTTTTGATCGTATGAACATTAAATGGTTTTTGACTTCATTAAATTTTGTTTGTACGAGAAGGGGAAATCTGTTTGATTGATTTAACATTCATGCTATTTCTATCATTTGCTATCTTTATCCTTTTCAGCTCTGTACAAGTTATGGTTGGTATATTAAGTCTTGCAATCAATCCAAGTAATGAGCTTTATGTAGTTTAGATGTTTTTATAGTGAATTTTCCACATCAGGATTAACTAAACCTGATAAAAGTTGTTTGTGTTTTTTTTTTTTACTTTATTTTATAATTACTCTAAGAAGCAAAAGTTATTGCAAGTGTGTAATAAATATTACACGTTTTTGTAATCTTTCATATGTATAATTTATTTGATTAATAATATTTATTATTGTATCTTCATTGATGATCGCTTAACATCTGCAATTGTCATCAGTTTTAGATTTTAAGTTAAATTGTTTTGTAAACAATTTTTTAACATTTTCTTGTTTTTCAATTTATTTCAATTACTTTCTTTTATTTAATAAAAATATATTGATAAAATACTAATGTTTGTTTTATTTCTAATAGTATAGCACTTTGATTTGGTTTATTTATAATTAAAACTACTTATTCGGATGATACAGTCATGTGAAATATTTAAACATTAAAGTACTTTTGCTTTGTAATTTTACTTACTTGTTGTTAATTATTACAGTAAAGTAAAAGATTTAGATCACATTTAGGATCTTTTTAATGATCAAAACTTTCATTTTATATTCATCTGTAATGTAAACTGGCTTTACTAAAGTTGTTTTAATTGTGTATTTAAAATTTGAGTTTCAAAGACATAAAGCCCTTTGTGATTTTTTTTTGTCTTGGTTAGATAATATCAATTAATGGCATCATTCTAAGATTTTATATATTTTTATTTCACAATTTTTTTTCATTAAAAATTAATAATTTTAGTAAAATCTGTAACATAGTTGTTAGGTATATAATTTTCATTCATGTACCATTATATGAAATGCTGTTTCTTATCCACATTGTATTATACATAAATATTTTTAGAATAAAATATTAAAGCACAGTACTCAGTTGATTGTAATTGCTTATTCATTTTTTTTTTGTTGGTTTTTCACGCATTTCATCTCATTATGTAATTATATATAATAATAGTTTATTAATATTTTTTTATATATTTCATTTCATAATGTAATTATATATTTACTACTTTTTTGTTATACTAGTTTGTGAGTTTACCTGCACTCATGATAAGTGTAGTGTTGGAGATTGTCTGTAAAATATATTAGTTTTAAAAACAGTGACCAATTTAAATCAATTGTTGACATGTAAAGGTTGTGTAAAAAATAAAATTTTAAAATTTATTACCAAAAATAATTATTTTGCTTTGTTTGTAGGCTTTTTCCCCCAGAAATATAGTGAACATTTTTGTTAAGATGTAACTCAATAATAATTTTAATAATCATAGAAGTTGTAGAAAAATTACTTTATATTGTATCACAATATGTAATTTTCTAAAAATACATCCAAATAAGGGATGTTAAAACAAATATATAATTTTGTCTTATTTACATTGGTGTTGTTTTTTGTAATAAACATATATAATCCAATGATTTTTTGATTGTTCAAAACATTTATACATATTTTTTTTTTAAATTGTTCACATGTATCTTTTTTTAGTAGTATTCAAATTTCTCTGAAATGAACTTCCTTGAAATGATATTTCAGCTTGGGTGAAAATAAAAATAAAAAAAACACAGGGAACCATTTGTGAAAAGTAAATTTCTTTAAATATAAGACAATGTAAGAAATTAGTTAAATATATTTCAATCAAATGGGAGAAATGGGCAAGGATATTGTCAGATTTATAGTTATGCAATTTTTAATCCTCTGGTCATCTGTGGTGAAAAGTATCATAAAGAAAATGTAAAATGTTTTGATACTGTTTGACCGTTTGGACTGTATGAAAAACTTATATTACTAAAAAAAATTCCAATCTGTATCACTTTTACTTACTCTTTATCTGATTTGCTTTTATCAGTAGGAAATGGTAGTAACTTATTTATCAGATTCTATATAGGATTAATAGTATCACAATTAATTTGTATAAAAAAAAGAGCAAATCAATCAGAAATGTTTTTTTACAAGGGGTTAGGAAGCCTGATAGACACTTTACCCGTTAGGTGTAATGTGCAACTATAATTTTTCTTTTCTAATTGTTTCCTATTATCTGATTCAATTACTTACTGAATTTCCCTGAATTATTTTTAAGATTATTTTGGTAGGGGTTATTGATCCTACAGATAGTTAAATAGTGGAGCTGTCTCTTAAAGATCTTCTGATTTTCCTTTGGATTTACTAATTTTAGTTCTCTCACTGTTTGGAATTTAATTTGCATACACCTTTGAGATAATGGACTGGTTTTCATCACTTTTATTAAATAGCATAACTTTCGCACATCAATATTTCACAACATCAAAGGAAATACATAACATTGAAACATAAAAAAACCATTTCAAAACTGCTGGTGATGATGCTGCCAATGCCTCATATGATTTTATATTTCATGATAGTACTACTTAAAGCTAGTTCCCAAGGACTGTCTTTCTTCTTAATCTACCCAGTATGTGAGGCTGATCATGGGTTGTCTTTCTAAATTAATGTAGTTGCTAATATAGCAGCAGCATATTTCGAGAGAAATATTGACTGAAGTAGTTGTATTTTACAGTTTTATTTATGAATTCTGATAATTTTATATCTTTCTTTGACCTCAGAATTGTGAGTGTTTCAATTGGCCCTGACCAGTCCAAATTAATTCTACGTGAATTAACATATTGAACATTACAGAAGCATTAAAAAATAACCATCTGGAATAAATATGAGAGTATGACAATTTTTATGTGACATTATGAAGTGATGAAATTATGTAATTGTGAATTATATAGAACAAACATTAAAAAAAAAAGAAGATTATTATTATTATGTATTTTATGGACAATCTCCCTCCCAACTGTATTTGTTTCATTAGTATACTACAATAACTTGCACAATTTTGCATTTTTATGTTTGCTTTTATATTTTTATCGTTTAATAATTTTTTTTTTATTTACAGTAATATTTTTTTAATTTTATTTATTTATGTATTTATATTTCTTAATTATGTGACAAATTATTATTATTATTTATTTATTTTTATTTATTAAAATATTATTTATTTTGTTTATTCATTTTTTGGTTTTTTTTGTGTGTTCGTTGTTTGTATTTTTTGTATGCTTCGAACACGCTAATATAGGTTCAAACATTCCAGATGATGAAATTCGTCAAGCTGAAGAGAAGTTTGCAGAGTCATTACATCTTGCGCAAATGGGAATGTTTAATTTACTTGAAAATGATGTAAGTTGTAAATTATTTATTATTGTTATTATTTTGATGGTTACCAATAATTTTTCAGATTGTAATTACTTTTAGTGGCGTGTGCCTGAATGCGTGTGCGTTTTTGTGTTTTGCTAAGTAAGATTTTTCTATATTTATATCCATTATTTATGGCTGCTCTGCTTTCCATTAATATGAAAGAAGATTAGCATTCAGTAATACTGAGGGATCTGACTGAGAGGAAAGGAAATAATTTGTGAACTGATTCTTAATTATAAAAAATTCATAATTAATAATTTTAAAAAAGTTCTCAATTATTTGTCATTTATATGGTTTTAGTACAATAAATTTAGACCTTTGAAAGATTAGAATGCACTTAATTTATTTATTTTTTTAAATATATTCACTGTGGTTTATATTGTATTATTTTACTATAAATGTTCAAAAATTCCACCATTAATGCAGTTTTCAGCTTGTTTCCTTACATTTTTTGTCACCAACTTAATGATGTCTTCATGTGCGTTGATGAGGGCAGCAGCATTGAGAATTCAAGCGATCAGTTCATTACATGTGTCTACATTTTGCTTGTATATCTCACATTTCATCCATCCCCAAGAAGGATGAGTATTTCCTGCTTATCTCCTTATTATTCTATTGTGAAAGGGCCTATTAATTATATTATAGCTATTATAGCTTTTTTTTATTTTTCCATATTCATAACATTTTTCTGTTAAGATTTGATCTGTTTTGTTTTTAATGGACTTTATTACATCAATTTTCCCAGAATTAAATTTCTACAAATTTTGATAATAAAATTTATTTATTTATTACTCATTTAACAAAGTTATATTGAACATCAAATGTCAAAATTTCAAACAAACTTCAAAGATGCGTTTTTCATCACCAGATTTTTCTGTTTTACATAGGATATCATGAAAACTACAGGAGATACAGTTCTATTTCCTTTTTCATTTGATTTTTCAGATCAGTAAATGAAAGAAACCATCACTTTTTTTACTGTTTATATAATAATACCTTGAAAGTTTCAGAATGATCTCATTTCACCAGGGGAATTGAAATCTGGGTGAAAGTTTTCACCAGCTGTAACTCGATAACAAAGCATTTCTGAACAAATGTTTATATAAACTTTACCGTACTTCTAGTTGTAGCCCAAATTTTTTCCCTTTCCTATTGAATCAACCTGTGTATGTTTGATTGTCTTAAGATGTGTTGATTCTTGATGAGATTGAAGTGCTTCCTTTTTAAAATGAATCATCATTAGGTACAAAACATGGTTCAACATATTACAAGCCGAAATCTAAGTATCAGAGAGAGTATATTGAAACTTCAAATTAATTCATAAGAAATAGCGTAAAAAATTAATCACCAGCAGAAACAATATTGTTTTCTAGGTAAGTTAAGGCTTGTAGCTTGAAACAAACCAACAAGTTTAGTCATAAGGTCTTTTACATAACAACAACAAAAGACCTTCTTGTCTTCATTCATCTTACAAAACTGTTGTAATCCTATGAAAAATCATGTTTAAAATATTCAAATATCCTGTAAATATTCCTCATCTTGTTTCTTTAGACAGTCTGCTCTTTAGTCTACATGAAGAAGCCTTAAATGTTTACAGATTTTTCCAGAAGGAAATGATGCATATGTTACTTGTCTCAGTAGAAAAAATTTTCACTTAGAAGCTTGTAATTGATTGATATAAATATATTAAAAAAGTGATTCAATGAAAAATACTTTTATTCAATAAATTTTATATTTGTGTTGTGAATAATTATTGAGTTACAATTACAAACATTTAATGTGTTAAGATTAGAATTATTATTTTAATATATTAAATAAAAATGTTATTATTTTAATTTTACATAAGTTATAAAAATGTTATATATATTTGTTCAACAGCAATAGGCTAATTTCTTATAGCACCTGTCAGTGATTGATAATGAATTTTGTAGCATTGGATAAGAGTCCTGGTCTGACCAGGACTCAAACCTGGAACATCTGGATGAAAGGTAGAGAAACTATCTCTTTGCCATGAAGATTGGCTGAGTTATTAAATAACTCTGTAATAGTCTTATCTGTTGATTTAAATTTGTTTTTGGTTTTCAAATGAATGAAAGTTACTTATGTAAAATAAGATTGATAAATATTTTATAAAACTGCAATGTAGCTATCAAAATAAGGTAATACATATTTAATAACAAGAAGCCAGTTGTTGGCTAATCCAGCATTCCATCCCCATCATTCATGTCAAATGAGCTTTCTAAATTTTGGCAATCATTTAATTATGACTTTTTAAAACTGTTTTTGTATTTTGATATTTTCATGATTCATCGATAAAATTAAAATTAACTTTTTTTTTAAATATTTAGTATAATTTACAAAAGGAACACAATAGGAAGTAAGGAATTCCCTTTCATTTCCACTGGATTTAAAAAAGAGGTGCCCTCTATTGATAGAAGATATATTTGTACAAATGGTTATATTTAATAAATTACATTTTCTTTTAATAATCACTGTACTCCCATCTTATTTTTTTTTTTCAGGAATTCTTTCGTTAAATATATATTTCTTTATTCTATTTTGATATGGATTTTAAACTTTTATCTTTTTAATAAAAAAATTCTGTTTAATTATTTTGTCTGGTGAGGTATTAAAGTATTTTAAAATTGCTCGTTGCAAGAATGAGAAATAAAACAACAGTCCAGTGAAAGTTTTAAGCATTTATAAACTGCAAGTTTTCATGTTAATGCTTTTTTCCAAATTCGTTGATTTGATTATATTATTTACTTTATTTTGTTGAGGAGATTATTCTGGCAGTCTTGCAGTGCTTTTTTTTTCTAGGTAACTTAAGTTGAAAATTTTTGAATGAAAGAACATGAAAGTGTCTTGAACTTTGGGAATGGTTCACTATCTCAAAATAAACAAAAAAAGTATATATGAACAAATGTTCCGTCTTGCTTGTTTACATAGATTTTGTCAGAATTAAATTCTCAGTATCTTTTATTTGTTTTCTGAAAATTTAATGAAATTATTGTTATTAAATCTAAAAAATTATGTTTTGTTTCATCAACATTTTGTGTTTTCTGATAAATTTCTAGAGTTACAGTTCTGGGACCTGTTTTATTTAGTTTTTCAGATTAAAAACAATTAAATTTATCAATGAATAGGAAATTATCAAATTTACCCCTTATTTTAAAGATTCAAGAGTTTCACTATGGCTTATTTTCACCCTTGGGAGTGAAAAGTCTCATAAACTACTTAGTGCTTCTTGAACCATGTTTTAATGAACTTTTTTTCTTTTTTTTCATATAAAACATATTCTGAAATTCTTTCCAATTTTTTCTTGAAACATCTTGTTTGTATATAGAAATAGTGTCTTAAGATCACTTCTTTGCATTTCTTACCTTATTTTTATTGAGTTATAGGTATCTTGCTTGTAATCTTTTTTCTGTAGGCCTACTCTTATTTTATTAAATATAAAACTATGTAATGTAATTTTAATGACAAATCAAAAATTAGATTAAAAAGATTTTGGTTGTTTTAATTATAACATTCAGTGCTAAATAAAGGATTAGTAACTTATTATTACAAATAATTTGTTTTTTGATGTAATACCAGCATCAAAATAAAAAAAAAATTAAATTCTTTTTAGTCATTGCTTTTAGTTGAAATTTTATTTTTTTATTTTTTTTTTAATACTGAAATTTTTTTAGTTTATTCCTTTATTTGTTTAATATTGTATATTGTAGTGTAAAATATATATATATATATATATATATTTTGTTTATTATTTTGTTTATTTATATTTATCTTTATTAATTCCCAATTTGTAACTGATAAAGATTGTTTAATCATTGAATGTGCTTTCTATTTTAAATTTTAATTATTAAACAACTTTTTTTTATTTATGATTTTATTTCTTTATGATTTATTTTATATTTTTTATTCTTAATTTTCAATTTTTATTCACAGAAAAGTGTTTTATATTTTGCTACAATAACTGTTTATTTCAATTTTAATGTTTTTTTGTGTCTTTTAAAGATTGAGCAAATATCACAGTTGGCTACTTTTGCTGAAGGACTTCTTGAATACCATCAGCAATGTGCTGAGATAATGAAGACTGTTGTTGAAAATCTACAAGAGAAGTGAGTTTAAAGAAATTAAAAAAATATATATTTTTTTTAATATATATTTTTTTTTTTAGCTAGTGTTCAATTTTCATAGAGAGGAAATGTATTGCCTCAAAACATAAATGTTTATAAAATTTATTGTGTTTACATTAAACAAAGACTTTTGTCCATTAAAAAAAAATAAAATGTAAAAGAGATTTTAAATTTTCAGGGATTAAATGTGATTATTTGAAGTCGCAGTACCATTATTCTTGAAATGATTACTTTAGGCTGTAGACAAACTTAACTGTTTTGACCTAGCATTTATGAAGCCTTTCATTAATAGCAATGACATATTTATCCTTAATAATTGTGTTTAATGTGTATTATGCCAGACCAATTGTGAACGGAAAGGAGGTGTTCTGTTTGGATAAAATATAAAATTGTGCAGTAGTACAAAATCAAAGATACTTATCATATCATTCCTGTATTATAGTTGGATAAGAAGGACAAAACTATGACAAATAATTGTACATTCGATTGTGTAGGTAACAAAATAAAATTAATTTTTATAATCTTTTTCTCAGAAATAAGGAAAAATAAAAAAATTTCATTAATTTACTAGATTGTCGACAGCTACTTTTCATAAATTATTATAAAAAAGAAATTAATTGTTTTTAATTAATTTTTTTTATTCTTCCAGTTATTTTAATTATTGTAATTTATTCAAATTAACAAAAATTCCAGTCTTACCTTAAAAAAAATATAAACAAAAAATATTTGTAAACAATGAAAGATATAGAAAAATGATCATTTTAGGAAATAAAATAAAAACTGCTGCATCAGATCGAACAAACCTACAAAAATGATATTACTTCAAATGATGGCAACCAAATCAAGCATCCATCTTCTCTACCCACCAAGTTGGTTAGAAAACTAGGCAGTGCTCATCAGTGTATGAATATTGTTAAACATTTATTGTATCATTTCATTGTATTAAGAAACAACAGATTGATGTATCAACTAATTCTAAAGAAGTTTAAAAAAAAATGCAAATTATATTTGAATATTTATGTTGCTGTCCAAAACATATGATATGGTCAGCAAAAATCTATTTACCTATCAAATCATATTTTTGGTTTTCATAAATATGAATTCTCTAGCCTAGTATTTAGAAATACATTAAATTATCCTTGGGTTTATATTATTATTACTGTACAATGTTAGTTTAAAAGAATATTGATACCCATCTACAACAGAACTCTTTTCATATAACTCAACACAATACTTCAGCTTAAAAGAAAGGATCTTTTTTGTAATTTCTTTCTTTTTTTTTTAGTAAATTATTCGACTATTTAAAAAATCTTTGTAATTTTAAAAAAAAATACATTAAAAAGATTTTCTTTTATAGAAACAATATTTCTCTATCAATGAATTTAAAAATAGTATTAATTAAAAAATTTAAGCTGAATTTTCTGCGTCCCAATCAATATGTACAAAAATTTGTTCTCTGGAAAAGAAAACTTCGCAAGGTGCCAGGTCTGGCAAATAGGGAGGCTGAGGGAGGGCAGTATCTGATTTTTGGCACAAAACTGATAAATTGACAAAGCTGAGTATGTGTAAAACGCTTGATAGTATACACAGTTCACTGTTTCACCTTGTGAAGCAAGAATTCTAAATGCACAATTCCATTAAAATTAAAATAAAGAAAAACAGAGAGCATCACTTTGACACTGGATCGAGATTGACGTGCTTGGTTTGGAGATTCTTTCCCAATTCACTGTTTTGATTGAATGTTGTCTCGATGTCTTAGCCGTAAAACCATCTTTTGTCTCCCATTATGTACCTTTGTATGAATGTTTCATGATCAATGATTTGTTCAAGAAATTACCAACAAACATCCACTCGATGTTCTCTTTGGTGTTTGGTCATCAAATAAGGAGCAATTTTGCTATGACTCGATACGTGTTCAATTTTTCATCAAAATGTCACAGCATAATCCGATCAAGATGCTAACCTCTTCTGCAAGTTCTTTAACGGTCAACGATTTGCCCGCACCAGATTGTTGATTTTCTGAATGTGGATATCATCAGTTGAAGTCAAAAAATTAAAATATAAACAGATTAAAACTTTTTTACATTCTTCTAAGGTTTATTGTTGCAACAACTACTGCTTTTTGAATCTATTAAATAAATCCTTATCAAATGGCTTTGTCATTAAATTATTTTATATTTTAATTAAACGTAATTGGAACTAAAATTAAATCTAATTTACGTTATACATTTAAATAAAATAATATTTTAGCTATACAAAAAATTAATATAAAGAACAAAGAATCTTTATTTCAGACTATGACAAACCAACTTCTTCTTCTAACTCAAAATATCCATATTATGCTGTTCCTATTGTTGATTCATTAACTTGAAGTGCGGTGACTTGTTCCATATTTGTAAGAAGGATTGCCTTTTCCCCATCTTTTTAGAAATATTTTCCCATTCTTCACTTGTACGAAGGAATGTTGATTCTTTTTCTATAACTTGAGCAGCAAGTATAAAGAGTCCTGAGTCCAGAGTCCTGCTAGATGCAAAATACTTTCATCTCACAGGATTAAGATTCTCATTAACATGTATTACATTTGCTAGACCATTAGTCATTACAATGTCACTTGTATTACAGTTCCTCTTTACTTTCCTTTTACTAAAGAGCCTTTCTTTTGGTGTTCTTGTAAATTTTATAATGATCCCTCTGTTTCTTCTCTCTCGTTTGGTATCCAAATGGCGACAAGTGTCAATTACTTACATTCTTTATAATTTTCATGACATTAACGTTGTTTTCTTCTAGAATGCCATTTTACTTTGCAATTTAGTTTGAACAGGACCTGGTGGTTTATTTTTCATTGTGGAAGCAGTTCATCAGACTTTTTTACCTATAGCTTTTATCATATTGTGACCACCACCATATTGGAACATTACTAAGTGATGAAATATTAAAATGCAGATGAAGTAATTGCTGCATAATCATAACCAAATAATCTTTTTTTAAAAAATTTTACCCTACAAAGACATGATTTACAGCTGCAGAAAGGCCCACTGTTTCATCATTACTGAAATGGAATCCAGTATGCAAGAGCACAGTCACTCCACTTCTTACCTGCATATCATGGGTGCCTACTTATTTGTGTAAAAAATCATCAAGTTTCATTGGTTTATTATATTCTGTTATTTTCTAAAAATGAACAGTTTGTTGGTGAATTCAATATATGTGTGTGAACACTTTTTATCTCAGATTTTGTTCTTGGAGTCAGATCAGGCACATCATTAGCGCATTATAAAAATACACAAATGTCTGCAATCAGCCATTTTGTTCAGCTCGAAATGGCCACCAAAATTAAAATTTTATAATCTTATGTAATAACACGCAGTAAATGTTCAGCGAAGTTGGTTCAAGTGCACTATAAGATTTAATAAAATATTTAAATAATTTATAAGTGCATAAGATCTTAATTGATTATCCATTGATAATTGGTTTTAATATAATTTTCCTTTTGTTTTTTGTTTTTAGACGCAATGAAGCTGCAGAAAGGCCAAAAGTCACTTTTGTACCGAAGACACTTGCTGATCTGAATGTAGAAGGAATTTCACAAACTGAAGGAATGAATGGTACGAGTATATTTCATACCCCTACTCCTCCTATTACTGGTTCTCAAGAAAACAAAGAAGAATTCTGGTCTGACCATTGGTCTGGACAGGCTACAAGAGGTGGTGAGAATTATGTGGTGTTTGTTTTATTATTGTTAATTTTTTATAAAGTCAGGTTTTGTTGGGTTTTTTATTATTATTGTAATTTTTACATTACAGTTGATCAAATTTTATTTTAAAATTTCATACTTTAATGTATAATTAACATCTGATTAAATGTAATATGGCTAACGTTCCCATGAATGTTCCTGTAATTTAATGAAATAATAAGAAACTACTGTTTGCCTTAACCCAAGGATTTTTTAAAATATTTGGTATGATTCTTATGATAGTAAATGTGATTCAGTGTTTTCAAATATTGTTAAGTGCTGTAATGTGAATTCACCCCCTATGCTTTTATAGCATAGGGTATTTCCCTATTAACCAGTTTTACTGAAAATCTTTATTTAACTTACATTTAACAAAATAAATTTGTGGTTTGTGTTTTGTTTCGTGTTAATGGTTACTGTGTTGATAAAGTAATATAGTAGATTATGAAAGCAAAAATACAAGCTATAAAATGAGCATTTATACATGTTTTTATTGGTAAATACTAATTCTATTCTCCCATTTCCTCCATAGAATTCCTCTTGTTCACAAAGTTCTGAAATACAGTTCACAGCAGCTTTCATGTGGTAATAGTATTGTTTACCACTGTTACTTCTTTAAAATTTGTAGGCTTATTTTAAAATTAATGGCCCAATAATATATTTGTGATAGCTACAAGGTGGTTATAAATCTTATTGAAATTATGCAAAAAATGAATAAAAAAATTTCAACCTATGCGCTTAGTAGCATCATCGTGTTAGAACCAGATGAAAATCAATCTCAGAAATGTCATAAATATTAGTGTTCTTATAAAAATGTTTATAGTTTTTCCACAAGATATGTAACATATTTTTCTTTCTTTGGGTTAATGTTCTATTATATGTTCTTTGATTTTTATTTGACTAAGTTCAGTTAGTTTTTATATCATTGAGATGGTATCATACCTCATTCAGAAGAGAATATTCAGATTACTGACTATGCTGAAACAAATAAGTAAATGGTATGTCAGAAACAATAGCAGAAATATCTATTGGAAATGGTAGAAGTTATCTGTTAGAGTGCTGCAATTCCTGCTACGTATTACACTGTACGTTTTAGTGAATTATATTCTGCTAATAGATATAACTGTCTGTGAAAAAAAATTTTTTTTAATCATAATTAATTACAGATCACCACCAAATCTGTATGAATTTTATCCAGTTATTTTATTATTAAAGCAGGCTTTTGTAACCTATTTTTGTTGTTCTCAATTGTGTAACATCCTCAAAATTTAATGGCATTATATTTAATAGTATTGATATTGGTTAGTAAAGTTAGTAAATCTTCTGCATACAGCATTTTGTAAATTAGTGAAAACACTTTAAAATTGTTATATTTTACTTGCATGAATTTACACAAGACAATTTTGTTTTTATAAAATACATTCACTTTTTTATTTTAAAATTTCTTTCACTCTTTTTGGAAAGATTGAATTAGTTTTATACTTCTTTCTTTAAATTTTTCATCCTAAAACCTGGATCACACTTTAATTACTTTCTCCTTTGCTGAACAGTTAGATTCTTCATCTCCCTTTTGCATATGAGCCATAAATTATTATTATTAGGATTAAAATTGGGCAAGTTTACTTACTGGCTAGCCTAACAGATATTATATTCACTTGTGAATTGTTTAACTGCTTTTGAAGAATGGCAGAACACCAAATATTTGTGTTTTAACAAGAGACAAAACTGTGTTTTATTTAAAATCACTGTTTATTTTTTTGTACTTTTTATTCCTGTAATAGGAATTAGATGTTTTTCTGTTGAAGTTCCCTGTAAAGGAACATTCAACAGAAAAACATTCCTAAACAACTTTTTTTTTATAAGATGTTTCACCAATGTGTTTTAAGAGAAATAGATTCTTCACCTGACCTTTGAACAAACTACAGACACTCTATTCCATAATGAAATGTGTTTCTTTGGAGAAAGTCGCTTTTAATTAATCTTCAAAGGTCTGATTTATATCATTTTTAGCTCACTGCAATCTCTTTTTTTTTGGTAGATATTTTCTGTCAGAAATTGCTTTTTCAACAGAAGTTCACACAATCAAATCATAAACTTCAACCAACCATTTCCCTTTGAAGATCATTATCTGATTTTAAGGATTGGCCTTTCCCTTTCTTTATGACTCAAAAAAACTAGCCGTTTTTTCAGGAATGTAGTGGAATCAACATCTTTTAAACTCATTCCACATTGTACTGCAATTTGATGTTTGTAGTATTGTAAGAATGTTCATAGTCTGTTATTATTTTTACTTCATTTTTGGTGTAAATACTATAAAAAAACTAAATAATCATGATAAAAAATTACAGAATATGTAGCAAAAACCAAACACACAAACTAAAAGAACTTAATAAATTTAATAATAGATTACAAATAATAATAACTAGATTACAAAAGACAGTTGACAACTGTAAGCATAATTATTTACAAAATAACCAATAAAAGTGGCCTTCAAAAGAGGAATCAGACCAACTTAACTGAAATTTCCTTCTACGGTGCAATGTTTTTCCATTAATTTATATAACACTGTACCATTAAAAAAAATAATTTTGCATTTGAATGCATTTTGCATTGTGTTTTATAGCACATAACTGCAACTTTACTCATTGCTGTCTTGATTTTACCTTGATACTCAAAATCAAGACAGCAATATGAAAAGTTTATGTATATAAGAAAGATGTTAAGTAATTAAAGAGACAAATAGATGTAGAGAAAAAAATTATTTATTCAGTGACAATGAAACCTACATTACTTTGCAAAATAATCTCCAGCAACATTTAAAATCTTCTCCCACCATTCTGTGAGCTTTCTGATTACCATAGCATAGAAGTCTTTACAAAAAAAATGAAAATTGGAAGAGACAAGTTCTCGGCTGTAAGGAGGATGTGGCAACACCTCTGAACCCAACATGTCAAGCATTTCTCCCATTCTCTGAGTGCTGAAGGGGGGTGTTGTCATGCAAGAGAATCACACCTTTTGAGAGAGTACCCTGATGTTTTCGCTTTATCACATAGTTCTCATTTTCTGTTGGAGTGTGTTAGAATAGTACTCACTGTTCATGGTGCGCCTGCCTTTGTGAATAAGATCATTTATTTGATTTTTCAGTGTGGTAGCTGAAACTTCAACTGGTCTTCCAGAGTGATGAAGATCAATCACACTTGTTCTTAACTTATCTTTATCTGTTTAGCCTCCGGCACTACCATAAGGTATTACTTCAGAGAATGAATGAGGATGATGTGTATGAATGTGAATGAAGTGTAGTGTTGTACAATCTCAGGT
>JAAAKQ030174805.1:0-12410 GCA_010016005.3 Zanna intricata
TGTGTGTGTGTGTGTGTGTAAAAAAACTAAATTTTTTAAAATGTATTTAATTTGTTACTTCCCCCCGGAGATATTAAGAAATAACTTAAAAATTACGTTAATACACAGAATAATGAGAATCGACTGTCGGTAATCCAACATTCTTTAGTTCGACACCTCCAGTAATCCGAAACTTTTCGTTTAACTGCTGAGAAAATTTGTTTAATGACACTTTTTTTTTTGACATTTATGCCCGGCGTCCAAATATTAAAATAGCCGAGTGGTGAATAGGACGTTTTAAGTGAGTCGACTATGGTTACATAGAATATTCTAATAAACTTCAATATAGTACTTCGAATCGTCGCCGACTTAGCTTAGTCTACAGTTGAGCGTGTGGCGCTGTCAGTTGGAAACTTGTACAGTACATGAGTTTACAAATTGCATTAATCTTCTTAGAGTATCTTCTAGAGTATCTTACTACACGTTTCCTTCAGTATCGCATTATCAGTTGCCGTGCTGAATTATCGTATCGGTTTTAACTTGTTTAGTTTTCCTTATCTTAAAGTTTCCAGTTTTCCGTATTTTAAACTGAACTTCGTAGTTTTTAGTAGTGAAGATTACTAAACAACAAAAACTTAAGCACATCTCACTAAGTTTATTTCAAAGAGCAGTATTTATCAAAAATGTTACTTTTTTGAGTCTTTTTTGTCAGTACTAAAATTTTGACGTAGCCAATTTTAGCTGGTTTCACTTACGGAATTGGACCTGCAACAATTTATGACTTGCAAAATTCGGGTAAAAATAGAAAAATTTCTAAGAGATAATGTCAGTCGTAAAAGTGTCGGAAAACATTCAAATCAGCCACGTTCCCCTTGTGGAAACTGCACTTGTGCTTGGTTTATCTAGAAACGTTCCAAACATACTCCTCTTTCTGGCGAAATCATAAAAATAAAAAAATAAATAAATAAAACTAATCTTTTTTATAAAGAAATTATGAAGAAAGAAGATTTTGGCGCAAGTGACGGATGGTTTCTACAGATTCAAGAAGCGCTATGGAATCCGTTTACTAACCACCACAAGTGAGAAATTTTCTTGTGATTTTACTGCCATCGCGTCATATAAAGGAAACTTTATAAAGACAGTCCATGAGTCGGGTCTTGGCCCTGACCAAATTCATAATGCAGATCAGAGTGGGTTATTTTGGTGGCTACCAAAAATAAATATTCGTCCATTGTGCCGAAAACAGCGTTCCATGTCGTAAAATATCAAACAACAGAATTATGCCTTGTTTAAATACGAGTGGTACCCGCAAACTTCCTGTAATATATGTAAGACTTTCTGAAATATACAAAATCAAATTCGAGCGTAGATGACAAGAGAAGTATTTTTTTAACGGTTTAATGAGCAGTTCGTGTCATCGGCAAAAAAATTCCTTAAACAAAGACAGAGGTCTTTGGGAGATTCCTTTTTAAAACGAATTACAAAAAGAATCTATAGTATAGTGTAACGAGGAAATCGGAAAATACGCCTATCTTAAGATGTTTAAAAGAAATAAATATTAATCTTATAGATGTCGTGTTTGATCTCGCATAAGTCATGAGGAAAGAAATCCTGCCAAAACAATAGTGTGTTCTTGGAAAAATTTGTGGCCAACTCATCCTCTATTACATTTATATTTATACGAAAAATACAATAATCCAGTGCAAAATGAACGAATACAGATTACATCCGAAAGTAGTGATTTTAGTCCTGATGCTGAAGTAAACGTCATTAGGGATCACTAGTCCAACTATGCTGTTCAGAACTGACACAAAATAACGTAAACAAATGGCTGAACGGAATGGATGAAAATTATCAATCGATGACCGACCCGGAGATAAATTAAGTTGTGCTTGATAAGGAAGAAGACGATGGAGACACTGCCACCTCGATTAGTACCATAGGTCATAATTAGTACTATAGGTCGCGTTGACTGCGTTTAACGTGTGTACCAAGAGGCCTGAAGAAAATGAAGACGCAGCTGCCGATATTTTAGTATTATGATGATTGCGAGAAAATAATTTTAAACAGTTAAAATTGAAATAAAAGACCCTAAACCAATATTTTTCTCTGTTAAGTAATTAGTTTTTATACGTATTATTTTCTGCTGTTGTTATTTTGTTAACAATACTACATCAGTTATTCAAATTAACAAATGCATTTGAAAGTACGTAACGTTTTCTGTCGGTTATTCCGTTGATCATTAGAATAATTCAAATAATCCGACAAATTCCGGAAATCTGACATTAGGGCTGCCCGATACGGTCGGATTATCGACAGCCTAGTGTATTAAGTTGTTACATGTATTTAAAAAATTATGTTATATTTTATCGTCACGGTAAGTAAATAATTAGATGTTTCGATTAATTGATTTACGAAATCGTTCATTAGTTGAGATTTATTCAACTAATTATTTTTTTTTTAAGTTTAAATCTTTGTTTATTAAAAGTACGTCGTTTTACTTAGTTTATAAGTTTAAAATTTTTGTACGGTTGCTATTATAATTTATAATTAGTAGTCGAAGTCATAATTTTTATTCCGTCCAGGAGTCATACAAGCGGCAGACAAACTGTTTCTAAAAATATCTGTTTATAAGTGTTATATTTTTTTTAGGGTGACAAGTTTGATAACTTTTTGTGTAGTTGGTAGAATTTAAGTGTGGGAAAAGGAAAGATAATAAATTTTTTGTTAACCTACTTAAAATGATTTTAAACAGTTGTTTAAATTTATTAATACTCTCTCAACCTTATTTATTTCTTTTCTTTTAAAAGATAAATTGTAAAAAAAATAAACTCGATCATTATCTGTTAAACTATTTATTTCAATTTTTATTTTATTTTTATTTTTATTTTTTTTGCCGCAATGTCTAATTTACAATCGGTTCCAATTTATCCACACCAAATAAATTTGAATACAAAAAAGATGGCATGCAAAGAGGGGATTACAAAAAACGCCTTTTGCATTGAAATTTCTCAAAAAAAAAACTGTGTATGTATACATTGTATACAAATTAATATATATCTTTTACGTATACATAAACATATTGATAAAGTTCAGAACGTAAAAAACAAAGAAAAGACTAAAATATAGTCTTATTAATCGCACAAAGAATCAAATAAAGAAACTGAGAAGAGTAAGTGGCTAAACAAAGTGAAGAGTTTTTACGATGCACAACACACTAGGTCAGCTGATTCAATTCAAAATCTCGATGAACTTACAGATCTACTATACGCAATCGCTTTAGGCGCCTCGCATCCTCTCTGTTATCCAGGAAGTTAACCGGAGCCAGTTCACATGTTTGTATCTTAAAAAAATAAGACAAACACATTCTTTATCTCTAGGAAAACATCAATAAAGATTTCTATTCCATAACAACTATATAGAAAAATGAAATAAAACTGGGTAGAAAATTAAAATGATAAAAAGTTTAAATTAATCGAGTAATTATACCTTCTGATAACGATGAAAAATTTTTCTCAATTTAATATCGGGTATTATGATATCAAAAAGGTAAATAATTGCTGTAGGATGCCACTGCATATTATTTGTTCATAAATATAAAATAAATGTGACCAGTAAAACTAATATTAAAATCAACACCCTTCAAAACTACTTCCTTAATATGTTTTAACCGATCTGATTTTTTTTAAAGAGTAAAATTATTTATCCATCTAATTCGTGAGCTTATGTAATAAATTTTCACGATTTTATGTTTAAAAGTTCCAAGTTACAGTTAAAAATATAATCCAGCATACACCCTTTACAGAATTTCTCTTAATACTTTTGGACTTCGTATTTTAAAAAGTTAGGAATAGAAACTTTATGAAAGAGTTTCTCCCGTATCATCGATACATTTAATTATTACGTATTCAACGATCTATCTAGTAAAAAATACATTTTATAAAAAAAGAAAAAGAAAAAAGAAGTTAAAAATAAATTTATTTTGTAGCCGATGTCAAGTTAAATTTTAAAAATAGACGGTCATTTCACTTTGATTACACATTAAATACGGTTTTAAATATGTGTGTCTCTTGAAGATGATCTAATAGGCGAAAGCGCTTAATAGGTATTTTATATTTTTATTGGCAGGAGTTTGAATTTGATTACAGTTTTTAAAGTTACATAAATAAGTTAAAGTAATTGTTTTATTCATTTACTGAAAAATTCAATAAGAATTTTACGTATTTTAACGTCTTTTGATTTATAAAATTTTGTATATAATTAATTTGGTTGATTGCAGTCAGTTTTAATTTGAAACAATTGCAACTCTAAAAATTTATAAGTATATTTTACATAAATTTAAGATAAATTATAAATCTAAATACAAAATATAACTTAAAAAGAGATGTGGTTAAAGACTAAAATAATTATTTAAATAAAACACATCAAATAATGTTAACGAAGATACATTAAATTTGCAAATTACGTACATAAAAATGTATTTTCAATTCAAAAATTCAGACATATATAAATTAGGTTTAAACTCAACGAGTTCTGTTTTAAAAAAACGAACTTCATTTTTATACAATTAATATCCATTTAACTGTTAATTAATTGTTAACTATTTAATATATATTTAAACAGTTTTACGTCATTTTGCATACATGCTAATGATGAATTAAATGTAGGACTATGATGTACATTGAACGAGTAATGCATCAGAACTGTAATATAGGACGATATTCATCGAACGAGTCTGGTATAACGACTGACTTAATTAAACCTTACATTTGACAAATGATGCAGCTACATTGCATTCCATCACACGGTGGGTTTCTTAGTATTTAGTGATATGAAGTGCATGAGGCCTATGGAATGTAGTGCGTCAGGATTTTACTGCAACATAACTAATATGTATAATTTATGGTTAGTTCAAACTTTTTTCTGATCGAATTTAAACTGTTTCCTAGGTACTTCAAAGTGGCTTGTATTTAAAGGAGTTCATAACTTAAGTAACAAAAAGTTAGAGCAGTCGTTATGAAATTTTTTATGAGTTTTGAAATTCTATATTAAAAGTTATCTTGTAGGACTGTGTAAACTTTCTTATTGTTTATTCTATCAAATTGAATATACATGACATCAGATTAAACCGTATTATGTATATCATTTATTAGTTAATTAATTTTCCTAATAAAATAATTTATTAATCAGATGTATTAACGACTTGAATAATGTTGTTAATATATATGCATATTATATTTATATATGGTTTTTCATTTCTGAAACTTTCAGTTTCTGTATAAAGAATGCTATCAGGATTATTTTTTTTCTAAAACGAGGATTAATTTGCTTTTTACTCAGATTTTTTTAAACATTTTAATAATATTAAAAAGGTCGTTGCAAACTGTCTTTCATTGCTTTCGTAAGTGTATTTCAATTTAGTAAAAAATCTGATGTAAATATTACATTACTTCATTGTACAAAATCCAAAAATAATATGATTTTAAATAATAATTTTCAATTAATATAATAATAATCAATGTTTTACCAAATTAATTATAGTTTTAATAATATACATATGTAATAATGCCTATTAGATTACATACACGCATTTTTAAAAGTCCATAACATTTTATTTCAGTAAAAACTTCTGATTTGTATTCATATTTTTGTTTTTATTGTTATTATTCAATTATTATTTATTGTAAAACATTTTACAATCACTGGTTAATGATTATAAATAAATCAATTTATTTAAATTAAAATAAAGCTAAAAAAAAATAAAATTAAGAAAGTTAAAATAAAAGGGATGAATTCTAATTCCTATCAACGTGCCTTCCCTTGTAAGATCCAAATATTTCATTAATAAAACTTTTATTTGGCTATAACTCTGGAACCAGTGAAAATAAGTACAGCTTATATATATATATTGAAAAAATATCAATGCTGGTTGTTAAGAAAATGTTCAAAATCAAAAAAAAT
The DNA here is from genome assembly GCA_010016005.3 of Zanna intricata. Classification (NCBI taxonomy): domain Eukaryota; kingdom Metazoa; phylum Arthropoda; class Insecta; order Hemiptera; family Fulgoridae; genus Zanna; species Zanna intricata. The sequence continues at coordinate 5,941 of JAAAKQ030174805.1, forward strand.
TTTGAACATTATCGGTTTTAACATTCTAGCATTCTAATATTTCCATAGAATGTTAGAATTTTGGATTTAGGACTGTTGTAACATCTAGTTGTGCACCTTCCCTTTTGAATGCAATCACGTGAACCAATAGTGTCCAAAAAAGCTCAAAATAAAAATAAAACGTGGATTTTGGACTTTTTACTTACTGCAATAATAAGTCTTCATTGAGAGCTTTTCAACGATATCTCATAAGCAGTATAATCTCCTTTTGTAAACTTTTTTTTTATTTCATATATATATATATATATATATATATAAAATTTATATATATATATATATATATATTAATAATTATTAACCTCTAATTGTAAAAAAATTTTTTAAATATGAAAAAATATCAGACGTTAATAAAATAAAATTTTATATACTTTTCATTTAATAAAATAATGTGTGTGTAATTTAAATGGCGTTCAAGGAAACCATGTGTTGTCAACATCAGATTTTTTTAAATTTAATGTTTTGGTTATGTTTCTATTGTTTACTAATATGATTTCAATTCCTGTTTCATATTTTAGCATCCATTTATACATACTCATCGCATAATCAAAGGGAACATTTTAAGCGGACAGTAATTCCCGCCAGCTTTGATTTTACTCTTTAATTGTTACAAAAAAATTCTTATCAACAAATTATTTTTAACCGTTTCGACGTTATTGTCCAAATAAATTTATTTGTATATAAATAGAGAAGTTTCAACTAGTTTCCAAAAGGTATAGAATGAAAGTCTGAATAATTTGGGAAAATTGATTTAGACCATTATAACACTGATTGTCGTTATAATTATATCAAAACTTTATATTTATAGATTCTATAAGAAATATAAAATGAAATAATCGTTATTATGTTATAACGATTTCCTTATATATAGGAAATCTAAGTAGAGAGGGTATATAAAAGTCATTTGTTTTCATATTATATAATAAAATGACCTGTAAACCAACATTAACATGTTTTACCAGAATTTCCCCCAACCTACCGGGTTGGTCTGGTTAAACTCGTCATCGCAATAGAATAAATGCATAAAGCCAATAAAGGCAGTTACTTTTATTCGGATTTGAATATTAGAATATGGATATCCATGACTTTCGGTATTTTTCGTTGATTGGGTTTCAATTAACCACATATTTCAGGAATGGTTGACCTGAGATTGTACAAGACTACATTTCATTTACAATGTTACATATCATCCTCACTCATATACTGAAGTAATACCTTACAGTGGTTTCAGAGGCTAAAAGGAAAAGAGAGTATTTCTCTCAAGTTTCTCATGGTAACATTTAAACAATTTAAGATACATGGAACTTATTTCACTTGCGTTCTCTGAGAGTAATGATATTTTTCATAGTTATTTGCAGTAAATTAAGTAAAGGTGTCATTGATAAAGCTGAATGTTTATTGCGTTTCATTATGCTTTGGTTTGTTGATTTGGTATAGTATATTCGAATAAGAAAAAAAAAAACTGGATTTCATAGTAAGCCAGGTAAGGAAGCCTGGCTACTATTGAGAACGATTGTGCTAATTTTAAACGTTACTGTCTGCTTTCAGATTATCTACTACCATTACCGTTGTGCACCGAAGATGAGGGATACTAGTAAAAAAAGAAATATAAAACTGTTGATGATTCTTGATGGAAGAATTTTCTAGGCCGTTGTCTGTAGAACAAAAAATTTTTGTTTTAATCTGGATGTATGTGGTGAAGCCAAGATATACGGCTAGTAAATTAAAACAACCTCTCTTTTTTTCTGTTTAGCCTCCGGAACTACCGTAAGGTATTACTTCAGAGGATGAATGAGGATGATATGTATGAATGTAAATGAAGTGTACTCTTGTACGAGAAGTATGGTTAATTGAAATAAAACCCAACCACCAAAGAACACCGGTCACGATATAATATTCAAATCCATATAAAAGTAACTGCCTTTACTAGGATTTGAACCTTAGAACTCTTGATAATAAGCGGATTTAGGATGTCGCGTTAACCACTAAACCTAAATTAAAAAATGGGTGGGCTAAATTAAAAAAAAAACCTAGATTGACTCAAATTATTCAGGTTGATATCTAAATGACACAAATTGTTTTAAAATAAAAGTTTTCATTGGATTACAATAAATTCACTATTTAATGCTTCAGGCAAAATTATCTTACTTTTCGTGCAGGCTACGGAACTCAACTCCAACTTTATTATTATTATTATTTTTTTTTTTTAATAATATATGACAAGTCATTTCCTCTGTGTACCGAAATGTTACATACATTTCCGCAGCAATACATCATAGTGTATTCTGCTTTTTTAGCATCAGTTTATTATTAAATTTGTTTTTTAACGTTTGGGAACTTAATATCTGAGTATGGAATATGTAATTAAAAATAAATTATTAATGGTTTGTTTATTTCAACAGTTAAATTAAAAAAATTTCATTTAGTAAGTAAATCTAATATAAATTCTCTCTTTATCAAACGAATCGTTTTTTAAACCCTTAATAAAATATATAATATTTGTATTTCTTTAACGATCAGCGAATTTTGAAGTCAAAATAATTTTTAAAAAATTATATTTTTCTCTGTTCTTCTTTATAGTTAATTTTCTTATTTACTTTCAAAGATTAAAATTTCTTGTAAAAGTTTTTTTTTACTTCGTGATGACTGTAAATGAACTCGAAGCGGTATCTCTAACAAGTAGATTTATCCATGATAATGAAAGTCACGTACGTACAGTAGACTACTAATTATAAAAGTAAATCTTTTGTATGAATTTACTAACTAACTTACAATTTCACAATTTTAATCGAGCAATAAGCTATAACTTACAATTTCACAATTTTAATCGAGCAATAAGCTATTACCGTGAATAAAAATATATGAGCCGTATAAAATGTATATAAGAATTAAAATTACTCTGCGTTTAGTTATTCCAGACATTATTTAAAATCTAAAATTTATAATTTAAAAATCAAGAAGTGACAAAGTACGAGTAGAAGAAGAAAAATTACTGAATAAATTAAGTTTACTGTCAATCTCTTTGATGGAGTGATGGTGCTTCATCTTTCATCCGGAAAGTTTTCTGGATTTCACCAGGTTTTTTCATATTTTAAAAATATTACGTATAGTTTTCCCATCCGGAATCGTTCATCTTATGTAGTGAATTATTTTTTTTTTCAAATTTAGGATTGTTGAGTTTAGAAATGTATTTCTATATATAATAATTCCGTTAAAAAAATAATAAATCGTAAAATTTAAATCTCTAATATTAATGCTGAGATCTTTTTACACCTACAAAAAGTAAACTGACTGTTAAAAAATGTTAAATATAACATAAATTTTCAGATGATTACCTGAATTAAACATATAACCTATTTAAAGCTATTTCGTTATCTGTACTGTAAATGTTGATTACTTCTACAGTAATTTCCCCTGTTATTTGTTTATATAAACTATTAACGTATCTTCATCGGAAAACATTTCTTGGTCGATTCAATCCGATTCGAATAGAAAATGTCAAATGTGAAAGGAAGAAGTATCAACTACAGTACTTGCAAAGGAAATGAGTTCAAGCAATTTAAATAATTGTTACGAGTTAAATTTTAGAAATTTATCTTTATTGTTTTGGTGTACAGGAAGCGTAAGTTATTTATAAAATAATATTTCTGTTAACAATTCACGTCTCTTCTTTTCATAATACTTATATTTTTCTTTGTGAATTTATAGTTTGTATGACTTCATCTTCCGATAACATTTCCACAATATTTTTTTATTTAATTCTACTTTTTATTCTGGGATTTTATTATGGAAAGTGTTAGATAGATTTTTATTATCCCTAATGTAAGAACTTAACATAGTTATTAGTTTTATCGATTGATATATTTAGTTACAAACGACTGCATGAATTTTTATTAAAATAAATTTTAAAATTTGTTTTAATCACGCAAGTGGTTATAAAAAGATTTGAAGAATATAAAGTGACAGTAGATAAACGCAATTTTCTCTAATTATAAACCATTTTTTAACCTGTTAATCAGTGTTTCAAATAAGAGTACTTAAAAGTAAAAAACATAAATCCTTTCACGGGCTTGAATCCACTGTAGTTTATATATGTGGGGTGTATAAAAAATAATTACCCGATTTCAAAAACTATATATCCGTGGAATCACACACGGTCAGTGAATAAAATTTGCCTCTTTTGAAAGTATGCTTCATAAAATTTCAAATACTGACCACCAGACTGTATTACTAGTGCTGGACAAACAGAGATCTAGTCATAAACAACATGGCATCTATGCAGCACTAGTTGTTTTTTGTTCAACAGTTCAACGACCTTAATAATAGTTCAATGTGCGTTTCGACAGCGTTTCAGGATTGACCCACCATCGAGTAAGAACATTTGTTATTAGTACATTGTTACAGATAATCTGAGGAATCAGGGTGTTTATGTAAGTGGAAAATTTCAGAGCTTTATGCACTTCATAGGAAAATGTAACGAAGAGGCTTTACAGCGAAGCCTGAAAAATTTCACTTGTAATACCAACTGTTCCTTCATCTCCTTTGATCTCTCATACGACAGTTGCAATCCCTACTCATCATATGATGATGGATCATCCCTTCATATGATGAGGGATGATCATATGATCATCCCTTATCGTATGATTTGGCGTGTGTTAAACGAAGCTTGCCCTTTCATTCCATACCCATTACAGCTGGCGTACACTCTTCGTGCAAGTGAGAAAGGAAAACTTAAAGATTACTGTTACATACTCATAGTTGATATGGAAGACGATAAGTTCTTTTCGATATTAATTTTTTAGTGATGAAGCTGTATTTCATTTAAACGGTAAAGTTTCATGTCACAAAGTTAACATACGGAAACTTGAGAATCCAGTCGAGATTTTACACTAGGAACGAGATACATTAAATACGGTTTCATTTACAGAAATTGTGGCCCTTTCTCTTTTGAAGAGAACACAGTAACAGGGAGTTCTTCTCTTGATGAAGGACTGGATTTCTTCACAACTTAATAAAGACTCTAAAGAACTCATTTTTTAGCAGGATGAGTCCTGCATCATCAACGCAGTCAAGTCAAGTTTATCGGTTTGTAAATAAAAAATTGCCTCAATGTTAAGTCGGGCTTACGGGAATCCAAGACTTGGTACTATAGTCTTGGCAAACAAGATTCCAAGACTTTACACCTTGTGACTTTTTCTTGTGGGATATTTATAACAGAGTCTCTATATTCCATTATTATCTGCTGCTTTGGATGAGCTGAAAATCAATCACAACTGCAGTATTTTTTGTCACAGAAGACTGCCTGCAACGCGTTGAGGAAGAATTCAGCTGTTGTATTGATGTTAACCTTCCAGCAGGTGGAGGGAATGTAGATCATTTATAACTTGGTAAGCAAAATTTTAAACATTTTTGAATAATATATACTAATCAAATCTCTCTATAAAAAATCAAAGGGAACCAGAATTTTCACTGCTAAAAAGAGATTTCCGTTATAGAGGAAAGGGAAAAATAAAAAAATATACAATTACATGTTCAAGCCAAAGGCGATGCTACTCGACTCTTTAAATGTTATACGTAACTATAAGCAATTCTATAATATTTCATCTCTTAATTTAATTTTAAAGGTATTCTAGTACCGTACTTTGATAACAAACGGGCTTTTAGTGCTTAAAAAAAATGCGAACTCATTCCAAGACGACAATTACTAACAAACATATAATACTTTAAGGAAGTCATGTATTGTCCGCATAAGCATTTTTTCCATAAGTCTACAGCTCATTTTCTTTCTGTACTAGCCTTTGAGACAATTATGAACTCCCTGGTTTATCGGCTGAAGAATAATTTTTGTATTTGCAGGTAAAAATTGAATTTTTATGTTTTTTAATCCCGTAACATATATATACAGTAAAATTGTCAGCAAGGAATAACAAAAATTTTATGATATATTTTTAATTATTTTTACCATGAATAAATTTCCACTTCAAAACTTTTAGCAGGCTTTGTAAAGGTGTACTGTAGAGACATAATTCTGTTATCCATTTCTCTTTTCTTTTTTTTCAAATTCACTATAAATTAAATGTAAAACCACAAATTTGGCTCAATGATGTATATTTTTAGAGTATTAGTATAACATTATTTGATATTAAGAGCAGATAGCAGAACTAATTATTTTACTCGAAAAGAAATCGTTTCCGGACTAATATTTTTTTTTTTTTATTTTTATGAGACGAATACGCCTATAAATTACGGTATAAACTTTCTGTAATACTCTGTATATACATTATATTGATGAAGATAATTATTTTTTTTTTTTGTCTTCAGTCATTTGACTGGTTTGATGCAGCTCTCCAAGATTCCCTATCGAATGCCAGTCGTTGCATTTCAGTATACCTCCTACATCCTACATCCCTAACAATTTGTTTTACATATTCCAA
>JAAAKQ030174816.1:0-12410 GCA_010016005.3 Zanna intricata
GTTTATTGGAAACTTTTTTCTTATTTTTAGATATAGAATCCGTTTCCGAGAGATTGCCGTGCAGTTTTGATACACCAGTATATACATATATATATATATATATATAAGGAAAATTAAAAGTAAAATAAATTCGTGTTATTTATTTTTCGTTTATTAAATACTATCATTCTGTTAAATTTTCATAGTTTTTAACAGAATATATTCGTATGAAATAGAATGAATGTTCTTTTAAGTAATTAAATTAATTAAATTTTATCATTATACTTTAAGTCCGACCTTTTTTAATACTAACACAGAAATAAACTGAAATTATTTCCGCATGTTTAAAATAAACGGGGCAAAAATAAGTAATGAAATTTGAGATTGTTTGCAGTATCTTGCAACACATGAGGAGACAAAAAACTGAAAGCAGCGAGCCGTGATATTGCTTGTGACTTTTTGTGCTAGCCGTCACTAATAAATTAGCCAGGAAGCTAGCGTAATACCGTAGACAACGTGACTCTCACAGCTTTGTCTAGAAAAAACAAAATAAAGTAAACAGCGAATTATGATTCTTCTATATAAAAAAAAATTTCAGTGAGAATAAATAATTGCTAAAAAATTTGCATTCGTTTGCATTTCAGTAAGTAATGGTGGTTTATGCAAAACTTTTGTTCATTAATTAATTTTTATTTTCTTGAATTCTAATTTTTTTTTATATTTTGGTTTATTTTAATTTAAATAATGTTCAAAGTTTTTATGTGTATAAAGAAAAAAAATATTGTTATCTGCGATACTATTACTTCTATTAATTTTTTTTAGTAACCTTTATAATCTTACTGGTCCCAGCAATAAGTTCGGATCAAAATCAAAATACAATAATAACCGCTGCGTTAATATAGTTAATTTGTATCAAAGGACTCATGCGCGCGGACACGTATGTTTTATATTTACTCTACCTCCTATACATCTTCATATAATTGTTGAATGAAGTTATCACTGTTCAGTATATTGTAGCGCAACCCGTGCAATGCTGTTGCTGTTGCAGTCTGATATAGGCGTTCCGCTGACCCTAAGTAAGAAGAGAAGTCAGGATCTTTCTTGACCACTTTCTCTCTTATGTCACGTTCAATAAAAGTAATACCAGTTGACTGCAGGAGACTTTTTAAATTTTATTTATTAATAAAATTATAATTTCATTGTTATTACCGACAAAGAATAAGAGCTCTGAAAGGGCAACAATAAACAGAGTAAAAGAACGTACCTACCCATAATGAGAGTCCCAATACACAAACAGAAAAGTCTTCAACATAAATTCTTCTTGAACAGCATGGAAACTGAAATTTATCATTCCGAAAGAATGTTTTTGGAAAAGTAAGCTAAAATTATTTTCATTAACAATCTCTAAAAGGTTAAATTAAAAGATGTTGAGAAATCGAGCCGCAACAGTAATATTTAAGCTTGAAACTTAATATCTGGCAAAGACATTCCTCTTAGTTAACCAGAACAACTTTTAAGCTACTTCTTAAAATGACTTCCAAAATGACGTTTTCTCCATTCTGCAAAATAGGCGATAAATCGGTTTTCCAAATAAATATACTTCACTAAGGAGTGTTTACACAATGTGATTATCAGGACTTGTATTACTTTTTCTTTGCATTCTTTTGAGTAATGTATGCTCAAGAAGGCATTTTCCTTTAAGAGAGTTAAACACGATTAAAATTATATATCTCCGTATATCTTTTGAATCTGTATGATAAAAGTTTGTAGTTACTTAAACTTACCTTATATAAATATAAATGCTCGATTACCAGTATTTCAATTCTCTAACCTAAATCAAAAAATAAGGTTTGAGACCGTCAGCTTTGTATAGTGTAATTAATTTATTGTAACTCAAAATCTAAATAGATTTTGTTAAAAATCTTTTAAATCATAGCCATAATAAATATTAATTTTCATTTAATGTTTTTAGACATCTTTCAGTGGAAAGTTTTTAATTTTCAAAAACTTAAAATATTTAAGATTTATTTCAGTGATTTTAATTTCAATGATTTATTAATTATTAGAATTCAGACAATGTGAGTTGGGTAATGAAAATTATATACAAAATAGTAGTGGTACTTTATCTTCAAAAAACTTAGTTAAAAAAATGATTGAATGTAAATTAATTTCCTAAAACTAAGTAGATTTTATTATCAAAATATCTTGGCTTCTTGGATTATCTTTTAAGAAAAAACAAAAAATCTTTCAACAAAGAGAGTCTTTCTTGTCATTAAAGCAAGTGAGGTATTTAAGTTATTATTGCCTGACCGCCAGGAAGAATTTCTTGTTGGTTAAGAACATGTATACATTCCTCCAAAATACAACAGTCTTGATAGCTTTAATAAAATATTTCTTTCAAATAACCTTAAAAATAAGTCATGCAATAAATATTCTTTTCATACTACCTAAAACTAGATAAAAATAATAATAATTTAATAATAAAAAAAAATAAATTTAAGATAAAAATATTTCAATAATATTTTTTTTAATACGTACCAAGAAATTCAATTCTTAAATATTTTATTAATTATCTTAATTATCTCAGCCAGTTTATCTCGTTCTTTTTCCTTAATTATTTTTTCGTTAAATTTATCTGTTCAATATACTGGAAAACTTCCTGGATAGGTTGCATACTTCCATATAAATCATAAGCTTTTATATTCGATTTTAATGATTACTCTGAGAAGAATTTTCTGTAACGTAATAAATAATAAAATAATTTATAAAGCAATAAAAAGATTTAAAAGATGTAAACGTCTGGAATGTTATAAAAGGTATTGTAAAATTTAATTTCTGTTTTTCTGCGACATAAAATTTCTCTAATTTGAACACTCTTTCTAAATCATTGGCCTTTTTTTATTTTATTAAATAAGACCTTTGCATTATGTATGCCAATATCATACGTATCTAGTAAATGTTTTACATAAGGTGGGTTTACTGAATTTAAATCTCACTGGTACCATCTGGCGCAGATAGCTTCTGTCAAATTTTACTCCTTTTCCCATAGCCTGTCGCAACAGTGAAATAATATGTACACAAAACTTTACCATATATATATATATATATATTCCTGTGTGTGTGCTTCTACATTTTGGGTATACGTGATGTGTTAGTATTTGTGTCTTTATGCATCCAGAAGAAAGGCTTGGGCATTTTACATTTAATCTCTTCTCTCTCTCACTCTCACTCTCACTCTCTCTCTCTATATATATATATATCTTCCTCCCTCCCTCTTCCCCCTCTCACTCCCTCTGCGCGCGTGTGTGTTCGTGTGTTTTAGAGCAGAATATAATTTCGTTTTGAACATTTTAAACACCATAAAAATTACTGTAACCTCTAAAACATTCTGTTGAATTAAAAGAAAGTAATGAATAACTTAAATTTATTATATTCCGTCATTTAGTAAATTGTTAAAATATTGAAGAAAAAAATTAATTTTTGCTTACAGTATGGAAATAATTTTTATTTCATTATTTTAATTAATTATTACATTTTGATATCCTTTTCTGCAAATATAAAGGAATTTTTTAATATATTCCAATAAAGATTTTCTATAAACACTCTAATCACAACTAGCTAAGCAACCGGCTTTTCCCGGACGTATTATTTGGAAAATAGTATTATTAACTACCTTATGAAATTAAATTTTTATTAATATTTTTAATGTTAAGATAAGACCAAAATATTCACGCAGTCGTTGTTCGTTAACTTTCATTATTAATCTATTTAAGCTGTAAAACAATATATTATTTTTTTACATATGTACGAGTTCCACCTATAATCTGCAATTTTTCCCTATAAAATTTTTAAAACGGTGCCGTTCCAAAATTAATTGAATTACCTCTACCCGAGAATTTCATTCATAATCGTTCAAGCGTTTAACCATGAATAAATTTCCACACCCGTGCAAAGAGGAAAATAAAGATAGAATAACTAACTTATAAACGGGGAAACTGACATTCATTCTTACATTAGGCATATATATGTATTAATTAATTGATGGCTGAACCAATGGGCTCACACAACCGTTACCCGATCAATTGGTAAGGATGTACTTTTACACAATTACTTTAGCTACTAGGATAACTTGTTTGACAATCTTACATACATGTACAGCTTCTGTTACTATACAACTGCTGAACGGATTTTACGTAAAATATATTACGCCTACGGCAAGTAACCAAATGAAAAAAATTAATAAAACTTCCAGAAAAGAAGATTAGTAAATGCATTTATTACATTTTAAAATTATAATATAATAAATATAGAAGAGTTGTAAAATAAATAATGTATATCATTAATGAAAATAATTTTTAAAAAAACAGAAATATTAAAATTAATTTTAAAATAATTTTTTTTTTAAATTAATAGGCCTAAAAATTAGCAAAAGGATATGATTTAAAGTAAAACTATATTAAATCGCAAGGAATTTTTATAAAAAAATCTGATTTAGAATAATATACTTAAAAATAATCCAAAGGAAAAAAATATATTTTTTGTGTATTAAAGAAAAAACAGAACCTCATTAAAGGTACTAATTCATAAAAAATAATACTATTCAATTCTTCTTTAAATTCAGATTTTTTGAAGTTTTCATCCGATTAAATATCCATTATTAAAACTTACTTTATACTTGGGAACAACTTCAAAAAAATTTAAATTTAAAAAATAATTCAGAAGTATGATATTTTTATTTTTTTTAGTCAGTATTATTTATTTCAATTTATTATTATTATTTTTTTTTTAATTAAAAATACAGGTAGACTAAAAACTGTTATCTTATGAAAAAATCCATTCATAAGGAACTGATCAGAAATGAAATACTTGCATTTTGATAAAAAATACCAATAGAAATACAGAGCCATAGCCAATACTAAGGCGGGAAGTCAGAAAATAAAACTGCTTTTGTGGTTAGAGGAAGTGGAATCTTGACAACTGCATTGGATGATCATTAAAAGGAGAAAGAAAGAAGGAAGAAGATGAAGAATGAAGTAATAAAAGAACTGAAGATTTTAAACTACAAGGGGAGAAGGATTTTATGCTTGGACCAGAAATAGATAGAAGGAGAAATGGCGGTAAGGGATCTGTCGTAGATAGAGAACTAGATGATAAAGAGCTAATATCGAACCTGGCAAAAGTTTTCTTGATTGTGTGTATTCGTGTAACAGTTATTACCTCTTGTTTTTAAATTAATTTTCTAGAAAATTAGCGTGAAAATACTACAGATACCAGGATTATTTCAGACTGTGTATCATTTTGCTCTGCCAATCTAAGACAAGATTCCAACACTAAGAATGTAAGAAATAATAAGTTTTAAGCGCATAAAAAATTATCTACAAATCGCCTGCATGACCATATTACGTTAAAAAAAATATATTTCGTCCGTCATATCTAGAAGAAACTTATGAAATTCCAAGGAGCTTCTATAAACTGATGAATTTGCAGAAGATCAGAATTTGCATCACGGCTCAAATCAGATCATTTGGTCTTGAGTAAACATGAAAATTCATAAAATAATATACGGACATAATTAAGATCTTACTCCTTTGTTGAAGTCGATTAATTAAACTGGTTTTTGTATAACAGAGACAAACTAAATCTTATTAATATTATTATCGAGTACGCCATCTGAATTATCAAATCGCAGTTGTTTTGGGTAATATCTTTGTTCTCATTTCAGTAGGATACTGATCTTTAAAGAAATTCTTTAATCTAGAAACTATTTTTTTTAGTATATTCTTCTACTGAAAACAGAATTCAAATAATTTACAAAAATAATGTCAGTTTATCGAAATACTCGAAACAAAAGTTTTCCCATTTTACCAGATTTTCATAAAGAGAAAAATAATATTAGTTTTTATTTACAAAGATGACATTCAAACAAAAATTGTAAAAAAACAAATCTTTAAAATATCACATAACCTAATTCTGAATTTGTGCCAATATAAATTCAACTAAATTGTCATTAGAAGTAAATTAAATATCCAATAATGATCCTGATCATACACTCATTTTGTATGTTATTGAAGTACGGAAGGTCTAGTATTAAGTAGCTAGATATATCGACCAAATTTTTATTTTGCTAATTCAGAGTAAGAAGAAACCAAAATGTTTAAATTTATAAATCTACAATCTTAAGTAATAGTAAGTCCAATATTAGAAAAATACGATAGGTGTATTTTTACATCAATAATAAAATTAAGTATTTTCATACTTAAAACATAATAAAACTAATATATGTTTAAAAATAGAAATTTTAATTATATATATATTATTAATAGGCGTATTCATCACTGATTATTATTTTGAATCAGGTTTTCTTACAATCAATTTTCCAGCTACTGCCAGGTCTGGATCTATGTGTTTAGGGAAATGCAATTACCACTACTAGCCGGCCTCCGTGGTATGAGTGGTAGCTTCTCGGCCTTTCATCCAGTGGTCCCGGGTTCGAAACCCGGTCAGGCATGGCGTTTTCTCACACGCTACAAATCATCATCTCATCCTCTGAAGATATACCTAACGGTGGTTCCGGAGGTAAAAAAAAAAAAATAAAATAAAAACTTACCAGCTATCAGGCCTGATGTAGCTGCAGTGCAAGTGTAAATGAGTGGGTACTAAATATGTAGTTTGAAACAGACTCAGATCGACCACTCCTAAGACGTGTGATTAATTGAATCCCAACCATCAAAGAACACCGATATTCGCAGTCTAGCATTCAAATCCATATAAAAGCAACTAGCTTTACAAAGGCCTCAAATCTTAGAACTCTTGACTTCGACAATTTGCTGATTTTGCGATGACGAATTTAACCAATAAACTAATCCGCTGGGTTTAAATTGAATCTTATACAGTATAGTAAATGAATATTATTGAGTATAGTAAATTATTAAAAACGTAAGAGATAATAATTTTTCAGTTTTACACGTTAAATTTTCCTGACATTTAACATATAAAATTAAGATTTACTATAAAATGGTAAGGTTTAATGTGTAAGATGTTTAATGTGTGTCAGAAATGTTGTTGAGTGAGTTTGTTCCATTATGTGTGGGTGCCTGCGCTCCCTGATGTTATGCCAAAAACAGTTCCAGGAAGCGTTGACGAGGGGTGTGATTTAGTCGGTACGAATCAGGCACGTCCAGCGACACGGTTCTCCGGATGTCTTATGCAAGATTCCACCTACTCCTAACGCAAATGCCTATCCTATCGCTCCGCCTTCCCGGAAGGAAGGGAAAAAAAGATTAATCTATAAAATTCAGGTTTACACATGTAAACCTGAATTTTAAACCTGAACTGAGTAAACCTGAACTGGCATTTAATATGTGAAACTGAAGAATTATAATTTAGTACGTTTTTAATCATTTACTATATTCATGTTATCTACTTAATAACGCCTAGAGGTAGATCAGATCAAACATAATCCTTCTTGCTCCCGGGCACATAACAAATTTGATTCTATTTTTCTAACAGGAACTGATAATTTACATTTTTGATTTTTGGGTTTTAATGCTATCCAATAAAATTTTTTAACTCATTTAAACATATCTCTTATAAAACTTTAGTTAGAAATTTTTTAAATCATTTAAACTTTAAAGGCGTGTAATGTACCACGCCTTTGAAGTTGATTAGAATGACATGGATTCAATCTTTAACTTATAAAATTAGTTTTATTCAATCAAATCGAAACCATCAACTTTTATTACGGACTTTTTTTTTGTTAAAGTTGGAATATAATCTTATTTAAACATATTTCAGACTACCTGACCGTACATTTTGAAGTGCTGCCTCTGACAATAATGTTGAAAGCTCTGCTGTTCCTAACCGATTCAACATACAGGCAATCTCAACCAATCGATTCTCCACTAACCCTTTTGAAAGTAAGGGCAACCCTTTTGTTGCTCTTACTTTCCTTCCACCTTGATGCCAATTAGTTAAACTTTAAAAATTTTCGTTCCCTCTAACTTACCTATAGAGCGTCTATTATGTATACTTTTTTTTTAATCAGTCTCCTATCCAATTTTTTTTTTTTTTTACTAGTTTAAATATTCTTTCTGTTCTCAAACTCTGTTTAGAACAATTTCTCATTTTGTCTGTCAGTTTTATCCTCTCCATTTTTCTTTATATCTAAATTTCTACTTGTACTTGTACTTGCACTTGTAGTCTTGTTCACTTTCTTAGATTACTGTTTCTACTCCACATACAGGTATTGCCATGCTCTAGACAAAAATTTTTAATATAATGTTGTACAATAGAAGTCTATTTTTTTCCTTTCTGTTTGTTTTTATACATATATAATTTAAAGAAATGGAAAATTTTATATTATTTTTCACGTTAAAAATTGAGATAGTATAATTATATGTCAAAATACAACATATAAACTATTAATACGAATGTTTTAGTCAGTAATTTAAATCAAAAGATGATGTTTGGAACAGATTAGAACAATTGTATAAATGTTGAAATTCGGATTTACTATTATTTAGTTTCTAGAAATTTTATTGGACTTTAAAATAATCCGATATCACAGTAATATTAATGTTAATGCATATTAAATTTTCACCATTCTTTTATTTTATAAACATGTAACATATCAGATTACACATTTTCGGAGGTAACGACAAACGAATAGATGAAGATTTTTTTATTGTGTATTATTAACTAATATCATGGCATCTATATCTTTTCACCTTGCACTGTTACTCAGGATCTAAACTGTTCTTTAACTTCATTAACTGATAATTCTACGTAAAGATTAAACAGCAATGAGAATAGGGAACATCCTTGTTGGACTCCCATTTTTTATTACCGCTTCTTTTTTTATGTTTTTCGATTATACTACTGTTGCAGTTTGGTTCCTGTAAATGTTAGCAATTGTTCTTCTATCTCTATACTTGAACCCTAAATTTTTTTAAATGCTGAACATTTTATTCCAGTCTACGTTATCAAATGCCTTTTCTAAGTCTATAATAAATGCCATGTATTATATATGTGTTTGTTATTTTTTAATCTTCTTACTATTAATCTGAGTGCTAAAGTTGCTTTCCTTGTCCCTATACTTTTCCTGAAATCAAGCTGTTCTTCTGCTAACACTTCTTCCACTCTCCTCTCAATTCTTCTGTACCCGAATTCTAGTTAAGATAATATTTATAACAATAATCAAAGTAAAGTCTTGATATCACTTACCTTAATTTATTATTTCCTTAAGCTCCATTCAATTCAATTATTTCATAAAAGAATCTAAAACAATTTTATTCAACAATTTATTTGTTATTTAACCGGCTTCCCTGTTTATGATATTATCAGTATTTTTAACGAAATATGATTCCAATGCATCTAATTCTAGCGATTTTTAAACATTTTTTCAATAGTTTTATAGTTGCTGATTTGAAAATGTGACCAGTTTCTGAAATATTCTCGGCTATTGCCAACTTATCCATCTCTCTATTCTGTATGTATCTTTCGTGTTCGTTTATACTGGTATTTAATTTTCTTTTAGTTTTTCCTGAATATTTCTTTGCTGTGGAACATTCTGTACACTTTATTTCATAAATACCTGACTTATCTCTCTGTTCTATCTTTTGCGTTTTCGAGGAAAACGCCCCCGAAAAACCGTAAAAATACAATAAAGAAAGAAGATTAGTCAGGTATTTATGTGATTCTAGTTACAGACTTCCTATTTTTGTAAACGGTTCCGAGATATCACTCTCTCTCCTACTCTCACTCCTTCCTATACTGTTATTTCATTTTAATAATCATGTTCATAGCTCTTTATATTTTTTAGCTGATACTGTTACGTATTTAAGAATGCTTATTAACAATGGTCACAGTTAGACTTTTTAAATAAATATCATTCATATCAATATTACTTCACCAGAATTACAATGCAATAACTTATAAAGAAAAACTAACACACGAACTAATAAAGTTCGTGTGTTAGTCATAGTGTTTTAAATTTAAAATATTAGCAAATATTTTACAAAATTAGGGTAAAAGCATTTAGCTACATAATTGCTGTCGCCATACCATGTGTTTTATATATTTCTATCAATATTTTCTTTCTACAATGACACTTTCTTTTCTTTTTTTTTTATACAATATATTATTATCTTAAAACAGCTTAATTTTAAACTCAAACAAAGCCAAGTTTTTAGATTCTGTACAAGTAGAAATAAAAGTTGAATTATAAATTATTACAGTTATTTCTATAGCGTTCACTGCAAATAATTTCCAATACATTGTCTTGATCATTTTAGTTACAACCTGAAATCTTTCTCGTTTTTCCGTTTAAAAACTCAATTATTAATTTCATACAATTCGTGGTATACCACTTCTTAGTAGAGACGTTATATTTCTTGTAGTATTTACAAATAATTTTCTATGTATTAAAATTTACCAAACAATATAATCGGATAATTTGATAATTCAAAGAATTATCTTTAATAAATAAATGCATTAATTAGATCATTCCTAACCATCTATTAGATCGTTTTATGCTCTTTTTTTTTTCAATTAAAGCCCAGTTTAAATCTCTTATTTTTAATGAGAACTAAAAAAAAGTATTATCGGTTTATTTTAGCTTTTAGATTGCAATTACTGCCTTTTTTGGTACTATTTCTGGAGTGGACGAAGAGACTCAAGATTAACTTCCAAGCTATAATAGGGCTTTCAGTTTGTTGTGAGACAGTATAATCCCAAAGCCAGACTCCAAAAAAGGAAAAAAGTTTTAATGTAGATATGCTATCTTCATTGGGGGAGGAGACGTTAAAACCAATTGGATGTTCACTTTCTCTGCACAACGATACAATTAAGATTTACCTCAATTCTATAGTTCTATATTTCTAAATCTTACCCCTGTGAAATATATGTTCGTAATATAAATTAAAATTAAGATATTTTATCTAAAGATAAAGTGATAAATTAAAATTTATCACTAATAAATCAAGTTTATTATTTCACAATAATATATTTAAGCTCTAACATCTGCAATAATGAGTTACTAAAAACGTTTTTCAATCGCTAAGCAAACTTAATATTAGAAACCTATTTACTCGTATTTTGGTTGAATCGTTACAGAATTATTGGTTATAATGTAAACACTTTATTCTCAAAATTTATTAAATAGCGTCCGAATATTAAGACTAAAATTAATTAGTTAATTAAAATCAAATATAAAATAAGGAGTTCATTTATCATCGATTTAAAGGACGAGATGAAAAAACCTGCTGTTTTTAACAATAACAAAGCTGCCAACATTATTGCGAAACTTTCCTGGATTCTGCGTAAAGTAAATTTTTATACCTTTCTCCTGCTATTAAAGTTGAAAATTATCAATATTTTTAAAACCTTACATATTTAGTTCTTAAAACAAACAATAAAAAAGGTTTTTGGAATCTAAAATTATTTTTTAAATAACAAAGTTATAAAAATTAGCAAAATTTTTGACACGATGCTAATTACTTGCTAATAAAATTTTATAAATAGTTATTAAAACAATTTAGATTACCATATCTGAGGTATTTGACAAAATCTCGTTAAAAAAAACAACACTTCATCAACGATTTTCCAAAAATTGTGATGTGGACTGAAAATTATTCCCACTTTGATTACACCTCATTTCTAGTATAATAAAATATTAATCAACAAAAAATTTTTATTTGTAATTTTATGATTTTAATCTGTAATTTCCAGATGCGTAAACTAAAATATGGGACCGTTTCCCCTTCCAAATAGATGCAGCGTTTTACATTGCATGTATTTTATGTATTTTAATGACATATTAAATTATTACATTCTGACTCAATCTTCTTGTGGTTTTGATGCTTATAAGCTGCCGCAATGAATCTTGAAGCTTGGATTACAAAACGACGGCTAGTAGGGTGCCTGTTAACCAAACTGAAACATTCAGTTTAATTTTCACGAGTAGAATCTTATAAATACAGCTTATTATTTTGTCTAATGGTTTCTAATAAGGATTACGTTTAAATATTTTCTAACTCTGTTGTTTATACTTTATAAAGATTAAGTATTTTGCCATAAAAAGAAATGTTATGATATGTTTTTAGATGCTATAAAAATTTAGGCTTATTCTCAACAATTATTATAATTATATAAGCAAACACAAAATTATAAAATAAGTATTATAACTCAGGAAATGAATAATCTTTCTTAGAATCATATCAAAAACAATGTCCTATATTGTTTGCTATGTGCTCATAGTTTTCAAATACAGCCAGGCCAATGTAAAAATAAATAATTACTCATAAGCCTACATAATTGAATGCTTGAGAATAATCCAATTAACCGGTTAATTGAAACCGCACTTCTTAGGAGTGGTCGACCTGAGATTGTACAAGACTACACTTCATTCACATTCATACACATCATCCTCATTC
>JAAAKQ030174827.1:0-12410 GCA_010016005.3 Zanna intricata
GTGCAGTTTTGATACACCCTATATATAAAGAATAAAATCTACATTTTATTAAAAAGACACACATGATTAAATTACTTTTAAAAATAACTTTAAATAAATTTACTTACCTAATGAAGATAGACTTCTAATCTAATAATAAGTATTCTAAATCTAATAATGACCTTTAAACGGTTTGAAAGATAGCTGGCAATAACAGTGTAAATACTCCTGTCGACTGGAGAAACTACATAAGAAGCTAATGATTCTTTGTTACACTGCACTGATATCTATTAGCACAAATCAACTTTAGAACACTAATTATTAGATTTAGAACACCTAATAACAATGGTGGGAGTCACTATTATGTTAAGATATATTAATATGAAAAAATCGATTAAAGACCTGATTCAAGGATCTATTTAATTGTTTTATTAGGCCCCAGAAATTTTAGAAATTTAAGAATTTTAGAAAAGAATGGATTCATTCTAGCAACGATGAAATCGGTTTATAATATCATGTATGTGTTGTATAAAGTGGTAGTCTCAACACTCTCTGTATAACCTTTCTATATATTGTGCTTTTTGACCGTTTCAATGAGTATTATAACTTTATGGTTTCTACTGTTGTATGAGGTCATCATGTATTTTCATCCTCGGTTTGATAAAATTTCTTACGTACGCTGTTTGTAAGTGTATACTTTATATCCATCATGGAAACTTATACCACTTACCACTTTGAATAAATAAACTTAATGAAACTTAACCCTAATAATAGATTAATAGTTTTTCAAATTATTTTCTTATTTGAATCCAAATATAGTGGTTTTATACTGAATGGTTAAGAACCAATTATTTTTTTATCGTAGCTCGTTTTTCAAAGTCTGTCAAGGATTTATACTTTTGTTCTAGTTTAACAGACCTGATAAAGTACTACCATTATCAAATACCTATATATATATATATATATATTTTTTTTTTTTTTTTTTTTTTTTTTTATCGGATGTATACGTTCTATTTGATTTCTCAGTGTTCTCAATTGCATGTCAATCTCTGATGAATCAATAGTCTTCTGCAAATTCCAGGTAAACAAGAAGCTGATGTAACTGAAGTTTGCATTCAGTCGGCCTTCACAGAGTTTTTGATCTCTTGTCTTTATATCTATTTTGTTAAATGTCGATTAAAAGCAGTTTGGCAGGGAGAGTGGTTGACTATTATTAAAAATAATATTTTATATTCTGTATTATACTGAATATGTTGCATTACAATTGAAATTGTTATTCTGTAACAATCACCTTGATACAGTTGTATTTGATTGGTTGAGCTCGAGGATACTACAGTGCATTCAAAAAATTTCTGTGCATTGTAATTATGGAAGAAGAAATGACGAAACTTTCTTAATTATTACTTTGTATTTTTATCTCATTATTTTATAGAAACGAATATTACAATTACTGGAATAGTTTAAAAAAGGTGTTGGAAATTATCTCCTTCATCATCAATACAACATTGCACACGTTTCAATTTATTTTTAAACAGTTTAACCACTGATGTATTGGAATGTCTCGTAGGTATGTCGTTGCTGCGGTTTTTATTTCATAAATCGTGCGTGGTCTGTACGTTATACTGCTTGTTTCAATGCTTCCCGTAAAAAGAAAACTGGGGGAATCAGATCGGACAATCATGCATGCCACAAATAACTCAAAATGATTGGTTCACCAAAGATATTTCATAAAAAAAGTCATTGATCTGTTATTTATGTGCGCTGTTGCGGCATCCATGGGGTTGGAACCAACCGTGATTGATTTTATTTTTTGTTAACTGACTAATGAAGTTTGTTAAACCGGAAAATAACGATCACTAGTATTTTTATAAAAGACTGTACCCATAATGCACATTCTACTCACACCAATTTTTGCTTCCTGTAAAGATTGTTAGTGCAACTCATAGGAGTTAATTGTCGTGTACTTTGTAAATTAATGTACCTTCCCAGATGAAACCACGCTTAATCTTTAAAAAACATAATGTCAAGTATACTTACGGAATTTTAGTGAATAAAAGCTTAAATCTGCTGAAAATTTTGTGAAAGTTTTGTTCAAGAACAAACACTTATTTGAACACTGACTTGAACACTGTTTTGTTCAAGAACTGAAATCAGGGCATAATTTCAGTTCTTGAACACACATTAGTTGGTAGGGAAATGTTTCATTTCTTTTCTTTCAGCTTTATGTGCCGGTATCAAGTCCGATATCTTGCTGCTGTGCTAACTCACGCACTGATTTTGATGAACATTCATCCATAGTATCTGAAACATCAAAGAGATTTTGTTCGTTTAGTTTAGGTAATCTTCCACTTCAATCAGCGCCTTCAGCGGATCCCGTTACCCGAAATTTTTCGATAAGAATTGAACTGCATTGAGGTGAAGAAATGGAGTATTTGGAAACTTTTCAGAAAACTTGGGTTTCATCAAATCAGTATATTTTTTTTATCTTACCAAAAGAGTGTTCAAAGAGGAAAATTCATTCCTCTACCGAAAATATTACCTTTCTCGCGACTATTGATTCCAATAAACGAAGCATGTTAACTTACAATTCAACAACTGATATCTTGTTTTATTACTGAACAACGCCCAACGAACTCATAGGGCAACCAACCTAACGCCTAAAACACAGAATGTACCACATAATTCTAAAGCATACCACACAGCGACTTTCCTAACAGACTGCAAAACAACGCTTGTGTTATTGTGTTAGGTCAGTTTATGATCCTCCCTTATACGTCTAGAGCTTTAGAGAATTGCCAAATTTAACACGGTTCTCCGTGTTCGCCATGAGTTATAAGTAACGCGACACTATGATGGTATTCAAACTAGTATACAGGATAGTTGTTAATCTCGGAAATCAAGAATTTTTTTAAGTTTTTGAAAAAAATTTTAAAAATATATATTAGTATTATTTTCAGTTAGATTTAGGTCCTAAACTAGGAAAATTGTATGGGTGATATAACAAAACTTGTTAAAAGAACATCAAGCGGTGAGAGGTATAATTAAGACATCGAAATGAAGTTAATTTTGGATAAATTTTTTTTATAGAAGACAGAATTTATAATTGAAGATAAAACTTAATACGAGTATGTACTCGTATGTAGAACACTGTATGTATGTTGACACTGGTCAACAAAAAATTACTTTTTTTTGTCAGAAAAATTAAATGTATACTTATTAGTATTTTTTACGCTAAATTTAAAAATGTAACTGGTTTTTCTCGTAAGATTTTGAGTGACGAGTGATTTAAATTTTTTTATTTTTTTTACACAATACAATAAAATATATTCTTGTCTAGAAGGTGGAAATGTCAGTTTTCTTCCATATTTTCTTTTTTGTTGTATTCTATTTCAGGTCTACATACTTTAAATATCCAACAACAGTCTGCAAGCATGTTTGGATGCCACTTTTCCTGATCATTTTTCTATAGTTGAAATCTCCTGATGGAACCGTTTCCCATGTTCGTCCCTCCCTGCTTCAAGATTTTCTGGGAAGAAATCTAGGTGGGAATGCAAAAAATGGATTTTCAGTGACATTTTGCATCCCATGAGTCTGTATGGTGTTAAGAGACCATCTACTATTTCTTTGTAATTTTCTTTCTTATAATTTCCTAAAAAGTTTTTGCAGACATTCTTGAATGATTTCCAAGCCATTTCTCGGCCTCATTCAATTGATTGTCAAAATTATTATCTTTTATCAATTCCCGCACGTGTGTTTCTATGAATATTCCTTCTTTAATCTTAGCTTCACTGATTCTGGAGAACTTATTTTTTAAATAAGCAAATCCTGAACCATTTCGATCCATTATTTTGACAAAGTTCTTCATAAGACCAAGTTTTATGTGATGTGGAGGCATGTACATTTTTTTGGATCAATCAACGGTTTGTTTTTAACATTCTTTTCTCGAGGATTAAATCATACTCTCTTCGACCATTCCTTTTTCACGTAGTGATTATATCTGTCTCTGTTCCATTTACACAGAAAGCAGCAGTACTTTGTGTAACCAAGCTGTAGTCCCAGTAGAAGTGCAATAACTTTTAAATAGCCACAGATATGCCATTCAAATTGTTTATAGTTTATGTTTTTCAGTAAACGTCCATGCTTTCATAAGTTTCTTTCATTCTGGCAGCGTGGGTATAGACAAAAATTTGTTTCCAATGTGGAGAAGTACAGCTTTCATGCTATTCTTTGAAGAGTCTGCAAATAAACACCATTCCTCTACTTTGTGTTCATGACCAAGGGGTTCCATATGAAAACCAATATTATTACAGAAAACAACTTCATTTTCAACATAAGAATTTTTAAACTAATTTTATATATTTCTAAATGCAGTAACATTTGTTTTGTGAGATTACAACCTTTTAATGTGTGCCAAAAAGTTAAGCTTGACTTATAAAATGATTCAAATCTCAAAAAAGGTCATTAAGATCTTCCTGAGTGAAATATGAGGTTCAGAAGTTGAAGTTTTTGGTTCCCTCCAGATCATTGGCACAGTGAATTTCATACATCGATATCCTTTAACCATTTTGAAAGAGGAGTGACTTAGGTAATGCAATAATAATGAGAAGCCCAGGTCTTATCTTGGTCACCAACTTTACATCCGAAATAAAATTCATAACACTTTTTAATGTTTGGAGTAAATATGCGCGCGCGGATTTAATTTAGAGACAAATCTGAATGCTTACTAACTGAAATATGAATGCACACTGCTTGAAACTGGCAAAATTTATGATTAGCCATAGTTGTGACACATTTCTGATTCATCAATCGGTATAGGTAATTGCTGTACAAATATAATTACTGTACTCATTTATGACTAATCTCTATAAATATCTATTATAAATAACAGCTTTGTTGTACTAAAAGTCATCAACAATAATATGTAAAAATATTATTTACACCATAATATGTAATGATAAATAGGGCATAACAACAAAACGGAGCGTGATAAAAAAAATCCGAGAACATTTTTCGATTTATCGGAAAAATTACTTTTATAATGTCAATTAGTTGATTTCTGACAAAACCTTTGTTGACTAGTGTTGAAAAACACTGTGTTGTTGTTAGACAAAAAAAAAAAAAACAGTGTAATTTAGAGTTTAGGTATACTAAATATTTGGAAATTAAAAATATTGAAAAGTACTATCTATATTCTTCCCGTAGATGAATTGCTGTTTTCAGTAAAGTATTTAAATACATTAATGATGCAAAATTTTTTATCTTAAAATAAAAACATCCCTTATTGTATTAATCGTTTCCGTTGTTAGAATTAGATTCCCTCTTTTCATTTGGATAAATGACAGTTTATTGTATTTTTAAAATTTCTATTATTAACACTCTGTGGCGAAGTGTTAACATTTTTGATATTTATTTATAAAGTTATGGATTTGAATTCCAACAAGCGTACAGGCTTATTATTTTTTATATGTATGCAATCCCATCCGTTATGAAAAATAAAAAGTATCGTAACTATTAACTGGTCGTAAGCTTGTATCAGTACCTGAATAACTGAATAATAATTACAGTAGACAAAATTATTATTCAAGAATTGGTAGAACAAATGAAATGAATTTCATTTTGGAGTAACCGTTCTATAAATTTATGTAAAAAAAAACGGATTTTTTTAACGAAAAACTATTTTATTTATTTTTTTTTTTAATAGTAAACTGAACTGTATTTTCTTTAATAAAAATTTAACTTCTAAAAGCATGAAAAATTAAATCAATTAACTCAACTGGAAATTAATTTTTTATTATTCATTAAATTAATTTACGATTTGTTTTAAATTCTTATTAAAATTAATTAATAATGCTTTGATAATATTCTAGAAATATTCTTTTGTTATATAGACAATAAAATACAAAAAAATCTTAAAAACTGTACATCTTACAACAAAATATAAAACAGAAATATAAAAATATCAATAGATTATTAATACTTCTTTCTATACAAAAAGTAAAAATATAAACTAAAGAACGAGTAATAATAATACACGTTGATAAAGTGGTTTCCTTGGTTATCGACGTACAGGATTTCCGAATAGTTCGTCAGTTGATTCATTGATTCGAAGTAGAAGAGAAATATTTTTCTTGTACTTTTATAACAAGCATATTTCATTTTAATTCCACGAGGATTGGACTATTGTACAAAAAGCAATATTAATAAGAATAAAATAAATTTACTTTTATTCCAATCAGGATTAAAAATTATAGAAATTACAATATTTTTAAATATTTAAATTCTAATTTCGTAAAATTTTTTAACGATTGGCCCTACGGTAAAGTAGACTCATTTTTATGTTTTATTTTTTGCAGCGTTAACTTTTTATAACATTAGATATCCCTCTTCTGTAGCACTGGCTATAAAATTAGGTCGTTTTACTTGATTTATCTACGTAGATATTAATTAAGGGTATAGCTAAAGTACACTTTAGTAACTTAAAAAATTAACGTAATTCAAAAGGATATTTAAAAATATAATTAATTATTTCATATCAATAAATGTGATTACATAGTAAGTTAGAATTAAAATTATGCCGATGTTTTGTGTATGGGTTGCAACTCACAGTAACAGTTATCTATATACATAAAAGAACGTGTCGTGATTCATAATCAACGCCCAGCAAATGCTAATAATAGCTTCTGCTATAATAGTAAGTACCAAGTATATACTATTATATATAGTAATGGTTTATACAAAAAACTTGTATACAAAATTTTCTTACGGTGTAAGTGCGCATTAAGAGATACAATTTTCGACCTCCGTGGGTGAATAGATAGCATCTCGGTATTTCGTGTAGCGGTCCTGGGTTCGAATCCCGCCGGTTAGGTGTAACATCTTTTCATCTATTTTTAACTTCCACCGAGCTCTTTCATAAAAAAAAAAAAAAAAAAAAAACAGTAATATATTTTTTAAATGTAATCTTTTTTAATTCTTTATTTTTAAAGAGAAAACGTTTAAATAGTTAAAACAATTGATGCAACAATTGATTAACAATTGAATTGTTAAAACAATAGATGTTTTGTTTAGTTATGTGGTTTTAGCTTCCTTTAATCTATTTCCCAATAGTGTATCATTAAATTCCAATACGAAATTCAGGGAAATAACTAACCAATTAACGTGAAATGAAATTTAGAATTTACTATTTTTTTTATTTAAGAAAAACATCATAAAAAATTTTACTAATATTATGTTCTGTTGCAAGGAAAAATTTGATCAAGTTTTTATTTTTTTATCTTTTTTTTTTTTAAATAAGTGTAAATTCAAATTTTAGTTTAATAAATTCTTCGATATTAATAAAATACTTAGTCTACCATTTTTTTCAGTACAAAATAAGTTAAATTTTCAATATTAACCCAATGGCAATAGAAGGAAGGAGAGTTATTTATTGAAAATTCTATGCACGTTTGTTACTCCCTTCCACCATACTGAGTTGTTAGTTCAATAAAAATAATTTAAAAATAAATATATATATATTTACTTTTAATAAAAAGAAAACTCTTGTAAAATCGTGAAAATACCAGATTTATTAGTTATCACCAAAATTTTAATAAAGTCATCACCTTACTTCTTATCAATTATTTTCATTCAGCTATAATAATATTTATACGCAAAAATTATGTCAGGATTGATAAGAATCAATCCTCAGGGTCATCACTGAAATGAATTAAGAAAGCTCATCAGCTTTCAATAAAATTTAAATTTTAAAAATTATTTATAAATATTATTATTTATTATAACACTTATAAGGAACAAATTACCAGGTATAACAAACAAGAAAAAATTAAGCGTCTAACAAATCTATTTAAATCTTTCTTAAACGTTTGTTACATAAAAATGTTAATTCTTCAACATTTACTTTTTAAAGTATTTCATAATTAAAAGCTTTTAATCTCTACAATTCACTAAAATATTGTAGTTTTTACTACTACAATTTATATAACCATGTAATTCTAAAATGTTACACAGTTTCATAATTTTCTTACGAAAATTATAAAAATAAATGTATACGTATGCGTGTTAAGTTACATAACTATAATATTTGTAGAAGAACTGTCATGAGTCATGTATTACTCTGAGGAATGAAATAACCATCCTTAAGAATAATAAGCATTTCATGATCAAAATTTATTGAGAAATATGATTAGAGTTTTCCTCCGTCTCATTCTCGGAGCCGAGAATATATGATTGCCTACGTTAAGCCCACAGAAATGCGGGTTATATTCAGCCCAAGTAAAATCTTCATTTTTTTCACAATAGAAAAGAATATACTTTTATAGTCACAAAATAGAAAAAAACGTTTACAAGTACGATCGTAAGATGAAGAATCAGAACTTGGAACGGAAAAAACTAGATGAGCCACGGACGAAAAAAGTCAGGATATCAAAATCAAAAATCAAGGCAATGTTGATGATTTATTTTGACCACGTGAAATTGTGTTTCAAGAATGTATTCCCCATGATCAGACAGTGAATTCGGCTTATCACCTAGAAATAATGAAACATCTGTATGAAAGAATTCGCAGAAAGGGACCCGATTTGTGGGATGACCGGTCGATGGGTGCTTCACCATAACAACGCATCATCTCACAGAGACATCATTATCAAGCATTTTTTAGCCAAAACAGCCACCATAGTTCTTAAATATTCTAACACAATGGATCTTTTCAAAAAATTTAAAAAAAATTGAAAGAACGCCATTTTCAGACTCTGGACGTCATTAAAGTCAACGAAAATGCGCTGTCAGGGATAATAGAAGAAGAAATTTCGCGAGTCCTTCGAAGGCCGGAATATCAAATGAAGAAATGCATTACAGCACAGTAGAAATACTTTGAAGGATGTTTAATCATATTACTTTTTTCAGTAAACTATTTTTGTAGTATTAGTCCACGAACTTTATTATCATACCCAGTTTATTATATGTTTTAATAATAGTATGTTCCTTATCTTTAAGTAATATCATTTAATAATGTATCTTTTAATGATACTCGTATTTATCTAACTCTCATTAAGAAAATCTAAATCTTATCTAGAATCATTTCTTATAGGACTTTTAAAAGGTTTTTACCAGTTTCATATTGTTTTTTTTTAATTTTTGTTTTTGGTAATAGCTTATAGCTACTACAGTATAAAAATATTAACATTTTTTACATTCAGGTTAAGCTGGTTTAGTTTTGTGTTTTTTACTTCTAATTTTAATGTAATAAAAAGCATGTGTATCCTACGAAAAAATTTTTTTTTTAAATCAGAATTTTTTTGTTTTAGAATAACGGTGATTTGTAATAAAATTCATAAAATTAAAATTGCCAGATACTTTTTGTTTTATTATAATATTATTTTAAAACTAAATTCCATATTAAAACGCTTTAATGATGAAAATATTGTTTTGAAATTCCATTATAAAAATTTTGATGATACAACAAAAACAAGTATTACATCATTAAAATAACTATTATAATAAGAAAATATATAATACCATTTCATTGTAATACAATATAATTTAAGACAATGATTGATTAATCTATTTAATTAATTCATTTGTTAATTAAGAATTGTTTTGTAAACGTAATTAGTATTTAAGTCTAAACAATTAAGGAATATTGTATGTGGGTATATTATTAATCTAATTTATTAAAGTAACAGGGTATTTTTATTTTTATTATTGACTTTACATCAACAAAACAAATTAATACCATGAAGGAATTAGAAATGGTAGATGTATTTTTTTTTTTTTTTTGTTGAATGAATGGTAAAATGGAGTTATGAGCACTTTTTTTTTAAGGAGATTATTTATAGTTTATATATCTACTCTTATATAAAGTAATTTTAGAGGGAGTGAATAAAACAAAAAGAGAGGGTAAAAGAAAAAAAAAAGTATATAAGAGGTTTGAGTCAGTTTTTCTACCAATAACTGAATAAATGGAGCGAATGTGTTTTAGTAAGTTAAACTGAACCTGTAACATCTTGTACGTAGGTGGAGTTGCCGGATCAAATAGATAAGGGGGATGTGTAGGATGAGTCAGTACATATAAGGATAAGGGGTTGAAGGGTTTGTTTTAAAGGGAGTGGAAAGACGTGACGAGTACAAATGACTGCAAAGACCAGGGGGTAAGTAGACTAGTAGGGGTTGTTTTGTCGAGTAATTTGTGTGTCATCAGCTAAGCCATCCGTCTTAATCATAGCTCAACTCCTCCTCTGTTTGGACGACGTTATCTACACTGCATGCACTGTTAGTTCAGTATTTGTTCACTAGTAAATACTGGTCACTATCAACAGGTGGTCATATTATTAGCTTATAGTAGTGACTATCTTAATTTCATTTTTATTTATTTTTCATTATGTTTATCAGACATTTTAAGGTCTGTATTTATTTTTAAACGTACAATTAAAATTTTATTTGTGAAGATGAAAAATTGAATTTGTTATAATTTAATTTTTTTATGGATTAGATATTTATGATTTAAGTTTTTACTTTTATAGTAGTACCCGAACGGTTTAATATAAAAGTATGATTGTTTCGTACATCTGTATGGATCAAATTTAATATTTAATCCGTTGATAAAGTTAAAATTATTATTTCCGTTACTGATTTGTTTTATTCATTATTGTTTTATATGAAAATAAATAAATTAGAAAACAAGTTGAGTAACTTTTTAAAACAAAAAAATATTAAGGATAGATAGATTGGAAAGGTAAAAAAGTTAAAATAATTTTTGCAAGTTTTCTTTCTAGACATAAAGAAATTTATTCTTTACAGGTATAACCGTATATATCTCTAAAAAAAAAAAAAAAAATCTTTATTATATCACTTCCAAAGTTGATAATATTTCTTTTTTTTTTTTTTCTAAATCGATAAGTCCAGTTATTAACAGTCTAGTTATTTATTGATATTAATTCAACTTTTAAGAGGATTACTGTAATGATTTTTTTTTTTTAACTGAACACAAAAGTAACATTTTTATTAAATCCAACTCCTTCAGAAGTAGCATACCTTCATTTTTTATCAATCTCCTAATTCAATTTTTTCCAAAAATTTAATACTGAATCAATCCTGCTAATTCTGTTAATAAAATCTTCAATTTTTTAGATTAACTGTAATCATAAATTTAAGATTGTTTTGAACTGACTTCATGTAATGGTTAATTATTTATCAAGCCTTACCTAACTTTCAGTTTATAATAGCTGGAAGTATAAAAAAAATAATAATTCTTTAGCTGTAAAAATCAAAAGAGATATTCTTTTATAGATTAAATTTAAATAACTCTTTGTAAAGCAATTAAAATATTTAAATTATGTTTGTGTAATTTGTGTTTTATCTTGAAGGTGAGCTGTTCAACGATCTATCATAAGTTGAACTTATTTTATTGGTTCCAGATTTATTCCCAAATGAAATTTTAATTATTAAAACACATCGGTTTGCATTAGAATTCATTTCCTTATTTTTAATTTTTTTTTTGTTTAAATATATTGATATATTAATAATTATTAACATCATATTATAAAAAATATGTACTATAAATAATAATCAAATAATAACAATAAATAAAAAAAGATATGAAATAATAATAATTATTAATGAAATTTTATATAATTTTAATTTTTTTAATAATTACATATACACATTTAATAAGTTAGATAAAAAAAAATAGAGTTTGCTTTTTTCGTTATCATTTTAAGTATATTTCTTGTGTGAACTTCTAAGGAGTTGAAGTTTCTTACATCAAAACTCATCCATGTAATGAGTTAATGAACTGTTTTTCAACAACAATTATACTCGCCTAAAATTCTGATCTTATAATCTCATTTACGTAAACTAGATTTCTAGATTTTAAACCTTAATTACATTGGCATGAAAACACGGGGTATCAGAACGATATTACTGAGAACTATCACAAGGTAGTAACTTATTGAAGATGGTAAATTTTAACGGTAATTGATAGTAACTTAGAGGTCATAGAGGAAAAATATAAAGTTTTTTCCAATTAGATTTATATAAAAAGTATTATTTTAGACTTAAATAATATATTTAGTTACATAAGAAATAGATCTAAACTTGAATAAATTAGTATTCCACAGATGCAAACACCATTAATATTGTGATGCTTACATAAAGAGCAAGATAAAGAGGAAGAGAAACCTCCAACAATATCGCCCTCTACTCCTCTTCCATTAGTTCTTTTACTATATTTACGGTTAAATCGTTGGATTTTTATTTTTAGGATCTGTTAAAATAGAAATATTGTTTTATTTAAGATTAATTTAAAGTCATTTATTTTGTAAGATTAAAAAATCACTGTAGAAAAAAATCGTTATTTTTAATTTTTTTTTTTTTTTTTTTTTTTTTTTTTTTTTTTACCTCCGGAACCACCGTTAGGTTATATCTTCAGAGGATGA
>JAAAKQ030174838.1:0-12410 GCA_010016005.3 Zanna intricata
AAAAAAAAGTAATGAAAATAATGGTAAAGTGAAAGAGACTTTACTAAAAAATAGGAAATTATAACTTTTACAACATGAAATTCAACATTCTTTTTCTCCCACTAAAATGAAATTTAAAAATCTGCAGTATGTCACCGTCCTGTTTCTAAATATAGGTTATATTATTTATGGCTGTAAAAAAGAGTAAACATCAATTATATTATGTTAAAGACATGTACAACTGTCAGATGGAACAAGTACATAAAAGGAACATTTGTGTCACCAAGTTCTAGAAAATGTGTCCTATCAAAAGATCAATGGCTCTTCATGGCGAAGGTCAACAAAAGGTTTACTAACTTAAAACATTCTTTTAAACTGTGGATATTGATGGAATTTTAAAAAAGATGAGACGTTGCAAATTATTCTCCACAGGAAACATCAGCCAATAAAAACACAGTCATTTATTCCAATTCATGCTTGGTATATTGCACTACCATATTTGTAGTAACAGGGTTCTAACACTTCCATGTATACAAATTATGGACCCTGAAAATGGTGCACAAAGAAATCATCACCAATATATGGCATAACATGGTCGGGATTGCTACTAAGCGGAACTCCATGTCACATCAAAAGGATTTAAGTTAGCATAACCTACAGATGCTATTAAAGAATTTTGATGGTTGAAAATTAACAATTTTAAAGTAATGTCAGAAAAAAATTCAAATTAAACATATAAAAGCTATCATCTACTTTGGGAGGGACAAGAAAGGGGCTCTACCTCGTATTTGTAAAATACGAAAAATCCAACACAATAATTTCAAGTGACACACCGACTAAAGAAAAGCTATATAAGGGCAGCTCTCAATCTCTTCTGGGAATCGGAAGTTATATTTTGATAAATATAACCTAGGAAGAGCAACAACCTGAAATCGTAAAACGTTACCGATGATATTCTACGATTTACAAAACTAGGTACCGCATGTGTTCAATATAAAACACTATGCATACATAAATATTTTAAAAAGCGTGTTTCATATACTTAACGATTATTAAAAAAGAAATACTCTCTTACGAGAAAAATTTACGTTATGTTGATTATATGCTCGATTCATTAAGGTTACCAAAAAAATGAAACAATTTAATCTAGACATAAATAAAGACTTAGGAGCTTGAATGGATATGAATTTAAGTTATTTTATAGTTAAGAAATACAAGATTAGTATATTTTCTGAAAAATTAAATTTCTATACGATTACTAAAACCGATTCTCACACGTGGATATCAATCAAATCCACCCCTTATTTTAAAGACAGAAGTTTAAAATTACTGAACTAAAATTAAATAACATTTGTAACTAATTTCCAAATAAAGTTATAACTAATATTAATAATCAATATTTATAGCAATAATAATATAAATCACCCATACCTTTTCACTAAAACCCGTCATGTTCACTAACTACACCGGAAAGAAGTTAGTACGGGTACAAAGATGGCACAGAAAAACATAGAGCATAAAAAAAATTCTTAATAATAACAATAATTTTACTTTAAAAAAAAGTATTTATCTTAAACATTTAAGCAAGTTATTTTTTAAGAATTTTTTTTTTCATAATAATTACTTTAAAAATTCTTCGAAACAAAGAGTAATAATTCTAAAATTTATACGTACGAATATTAAGATCATGTTTTGTTTGACAGTGAGATTGTCGGCGTGCTGGAATTAAGGTTAACTGTGAGGTTAATATTATATGTAATTTGTTAGTTCTTATCTGTAATAATGAATTTGCCAAAAACAATTTCGGTGTTACGGCGCTTAAATTTAACTAATTTCAGAAGAAACACATGTATAATTGGAAGTTCTGAATTTGAACGGTATGCATCTTCTAACCAGTCCAATGTTGAAG
Source organism: Zanna intricata (assembly GCA_010016005.3). Lineage (NCBI taxonomy): Eukaryota > Metazoa > Arthropoda > Insecta > Hemiptera > Fulgoridae > Zanna > Zanna intricata. The sequence goes on from JAAAKQ030174838.1 coordinate 1,889, forward strand.
AAGTGGAACCTCAAGAATCATCTATAAGTGAAGAAAAAAAGGTAATGAAAGGTCCATTTATAAAAAATCTGTTTTTAGGAATTTTTGATACCGATTTTTTAGAATATCCAGAATATTCTAGTATGGAATTGGTTAAAGAAGTGGAGAATATTGTACTCCCTCCTGAAGAGTACGTTTTGACTAATGTTGACTCAAAAATTATTGATGAACAAAAAGAAATACCTCAGGATGTTGTAAATGCACTAAAAGATTATAAATTTTATGGATTACAAGTACCAAGAAAATATGATGGATTAGAACTAGATGATAAGTGTTCTGCTCGATGTTGGGAAGCAGTAGGATCAGATTTTTCCATTTCAACCAGATTAGCAGCACATAATATATCATTAAATGCAATTTTATCTCATGGAAGTGAAGAGCAAAAGGAATTTTTTTTAAGGAAAATGGCATCTGGTGAAATTACAGTAGGTTATTGCTTTGTTGAAAAACCAAGTGTAATTGATATGTCTGATATTGATACAACTGCTTTACGAAATGAAAGTGGTGATTGGGTAGTGAATGGGAAGAAAATATGGGTGACAAATGGTAATAAAGTGGACTATTATTTAGTTTTTGCTAGTGATAAAGGAACATCTATGAATAACAATCTGACTGCTTTTGTGGTTGATAAAAATAGTCCTGGTGTAGAATGTGGGCCAGTTATAGAACAGTTAGGTACTAGAGGTGTAAGTATTTGTGATGTGACATTTAATAAAGTAATTGTTCCAAAAAGTAATATTGTAGGGGAAGTTGGAAATGGTATCAATATAGCAGTAGAGTGTTTAAGTAGAAGTAGATTAGGATCTGCTGCCTCTTCTGTAGGATTTTTAAAGAATTTGTTAAGTATGGTTACAGAATTTGTTATATATAATAAAATAAATAATAAAGCTTTGTACACTTTTGAATATTTTCAACGACAGTTAGGTAAAATAGCTGTAGACTTATATGCACTAGAAAGTATGGTGTATCTTACAGCTGGTATTAAGGACACATATGATAATGCTGAGCTTTCTCTTGAAGAATCAGTTGTAAAAGTGTATAGTATGGAAAAGGTTGCAGAATTGGTAGATTTATGTGCATATTTGGTTGGAGGGAAAGCATATGTTAAAGATTCACCCCTTGAAAGATGTATTAGAGATTCAAGATCATTTTTGTTACATGATATTGTACCAATTAATGTTACAAAGTTGTACATAGCAACACTAGGATTGCAGCATGCAGGTGTAGAAATAGCAGCTTCAGTTAAAAAAGCTAGAAATCCATATGACTTTCCAGGATTTGCTTTGAAAACTTTTTTTAAGAATACTATAAAAATGACTAGAAATGATGATAATGTAAAGATCGGTGAACTCTTAAGATTACAGCTTCATCCATCATTAAGTGCAGATGCTGACAAATTAGAAAGTTGTGGTATAAGATTTGAAGGTATCGTTAAAAATCTTTTACAACGTTGGGGTATTGAAGTTGTTGACAAACAGTTAAATTTAATTAGGCTTGCTGATTGTGTTGTTTCTATGTATGGAATGACAGCTGTTTTGGGTAGAGCATCTCGTTCTTATTGTTTAGGACTCCATAATAGCCATAATGAACTTTATGCAACCAGTGCATTTTGTAATGTAAATTTTAATAAAGTGAAAAATACTATTGATGAACTTTATAGTAGTCCCTTGGAAACAAATGATTCAGTTTTTACTAATATTGGTGAACAAATAGCTTTACAGAAAGGTTATTTCTTTTCCCACCCTCTTGCCCGAAATTATTAAATGTTTGTTGTTTTTTTTTATATATTGTATTATAATTTTAGGATAATAAATTTAATTCATTTTTTATGTTATTTATCTTAGATTTTCTTTAGTTAATTGTAATATCTTTATATTGTATTACAGTTTCAAAATAATAAATATTATTATTTCTTTGAATTATCTTGTAAATTTTCTTTAGTTAATTAAAATGTGTGTTGTTTATATTAAACCTATTACTTATAATTTCTGTATAAAATAGGTATGTTAAAGGTATATGTATGTATTAGGTATATTAAAGTAAACAAAAATATGTTAAATAGCAGATGAACTAATATTGTAATTTATGGTAAACATTTAATTATTTGACAAAACAATTCTTAGTTAATATGATAGGTTGAAATTTGTTAACTTAAGTTTTAGATTAGCTCAACGTTTTTGTGTAGTACTACATTCATGAGCAAGAATTATCAATTTTATCATAATTATTTAAATTAATGTAGAGTTATCTGGTTGTAGTGTATGTAATATGTAAAAGTGGGTCTGTAGTATGCCATGACATACTCCACAACATCATTCTGCAGCTTCTTCTCTCACTAGCAGCCAAAGTAGTGTGTTCCAAAAATCACATTAGTTAATTTGCAGCAATTTTTTCCTTATGTAATTATGTTAAAGTCTCTATTATAGTAACAAAATATGTTCTGGTAATTTGTTATTACCACATAATTCGTTCAAGATATGTATGAAGTAATTTATTTCTTAAAAGTATATGCTTTTTTCAAATATGTTAACTAAGGTTTTGCTTTAAACAGTAACAATGATATAATACAGAAGTACATAAAGTGAGTTGTTTGATTATTATAGGCTGTAACGTTATAAAAAAAATTAAATTGTGAAAAGAAAAACAAAAATAAAGTGCTAAAGAAATATGAATAAAAATAATATAATTAGCAATCATTAAATTTATTATAAAAAAAATTTATGAATACAATAGAGATATGAAGTTTGTACTATAATAAACGTAAAATTAATTAATTAAAATGTTAATTCATATTACAGTTAAACATAAAATGACTTAATACAAAATAATTTATATAGTAGCTCAAATAAATACTGTAGAATAAATAAATAAAGATGAAATTAATAATTAAACCACAAATTTAAATAAATAAATAATAGCAAAAAATATTAATATGGTATAGTAAACAATAATAAATGCAAGCAACATCATTTGGAAGCCTTACTTTTGTAACTACCAATAGCAGGTCTTCCACATGCCGAGTTAAAGCAATCGTGTAGAGGAGGCAAGTAGAGGCAGCTTGTAGGGATGACTTGCCTTTAGATTTACATACACTTATAGTTAAGATTGTGTTCCTGTTCTGAAACAGACTTAGAACTTTTTTTTTGAAATACTGTTAAATTCCTTTATCATACTTTGTTGGATAACAACGATATTTGAAAATCATTGTCTTTTAGTGCTGTCTTTAATTTGGAAAGAAGAAACAGAAAAACTTATAAATGATGGCCAGAAATTCTCTTGAGAAGAACACCTTTACTTTGTGATAGATGATCTGCTTTTCAGGCCCAATTCATATCATTTACTCCAAACAGAATCTTATAGCCAATAATTTTATTGGTTCATATCTTTGATTGTCATTTCAATTTTTGTCTATGTATTTCTGGGAGTAATAATTAACTTATTCCATCTTTGAAATCTTATGCTTTTGAAAGTATGATTTTTATTTAATTTGGAATTCACACTATATGCTGATTTTTCATGCAAACTTTTATGTTTACACATAAATCTTGATTGTTTTTGCAACAATCAACTAGCAAATTGCTCTATCACCTTGAGATTTATTAGTTTATAATAGTGTTTACAAACTCTATTATTCATGCGATTCCAATCAAATCATTATTCAGGCAACACTGTAAAGCTATTTTAAGTAATTGAATTGTCACATCTCATGTATTTTTCACTTCAATGTTTGTACAAAAATAAATTTGTTATAATATTACTGTTGAATTTAGTCTGCCAGTCAAGGTTTTTGTGTACAATGCTTAGATTAAGAAAAAATTCAGAACAGAACAACCATGTTTTAGGACTTATGGGATATACAATGATTGGCTGTGTGGTCTGTAGATGTACTGTTTTCACTCACTCTGACAGATACTATCATCAATACAACTCTAATAAAATAATATTTAACATGATGTAGCCATAACATGTAGTTTAAGAATCGTTGCAGTGTGATAATTACAGACATTTAAGAAAGTGACCAGGATTGGCAATTTTTCTTGTTAAGGAAGTAACTTTAATTGTACATTATTTAATTTTTGTATATATATATATATATGTATATATAATTACATGGTTTTGTTGTAAATTTATCCCTTCAAAACCTTTTTTTTTCCTAAGTATAATGTTATAAAAAGTTAATTTTTTTTTTTGTTTTTGTTCATTGTTATTAAATCCATTTGTTTAATAATATTTTATTAATGTTGATCTACATAGAAGTGTGTCTCCATACATGTATAATGAATATTTATAACACATTTTTAACCCTCATATAAGGGAATATTAATTTAAAGTTAAAATAAAAATATCACATTGTTCTATTAAAAATATCTGTAAATTACTGTAGACTATATTTTTATGTTACATAATTTTAATAATAAAATATTTTGTTTTATGAGAAAATTCTCATTTAATCATTATTACAACATTTGTGTGATATTTCTCATATAATCACAGTTTGCAAGAAAAAGTAACCTTTTGAAAATGGGTTACTGTTTAGTTCACTAAACTAAGAGCGTGGTTCCATGATTTCTTCATTAATAGCAACAGATATTGTTGCCTTCAGTTATTTTTTATTTATGCATTGCATATAAATGTAATTTCTTTGCATTAAAAAAAATCCTTTGCAAGTGCTTTTACTTCTGTTTGTTGCAATTCCTTGCTTGTTTTGTGTTATGTTCACCAAATAAATTAAAAGTGGTCAGATTAAGCTAAAATTTGGCTTAGGCTGAGTTTTCAAGTGTTTTTCCATTACTGCAGAAATACTACATTTTTTGGAGTGGAATGCCGCTGCATCAATTCATTTTTTTGATCTATTAACAAACCTGTAAATCATGTTTCTTATAGTTAAGAATACCAAAAAGTAATGACAGTACAGTAAATTTAATTAAGCTGAAAATATTTGTAAACTATATATTGGTTTGTGATAAATCAATACCATGTAAACTTTTTTTTTTTTTAACCTCCGGAACCACAGTTAAGTATATCTTCAGAGGATGAGATGATGAATTGTATAGCGTGTGTGAAAAATGCCATGCCTGACCGGGACCTCCGGATGAAAGGCCGAGACGCTACCATTCCGCCACGGAGGACGACAATGTAAGCTTAGTTCAGTTCATCTAAAAATAAAGGATCCCTTCTCATTAAGAATATGAATTAAATGGTTAGCCTTGCCCTTAGATAAATTGCTTTTCACAATTTATTGTAAAACTCTCTATGTGCTTGGTTTATGTGGATTAAAAAAAAAAAAATTATATGGATGTATTGTCTTATTTTGACAACGGTAATAATTATTAATAAAAAATAAACACATCATATGTAATGGCATATGAATATTGCAATAAAAATATAATTGTAAATATGATAGAATTCATAGTTCACATCACTTGTTGACTGTCATGCCTACATGAATCGAGTTCATCATCTGTAATTTTAGTTGAGATATATCTAGATAACAACTTCAATGTTTCAGACATTTTCATAAAGGTTTGAATTTAAAAATATACTTTAAAAAATCTGTAACAACTTCTGATGTAAAACTGAATATAATTTAAAACAGCAGGCAAACTATTTGTAAAAATTATTATTTTATATATATATATATATTAACAAAATTTTTTTAAATATTCTTTTATATAAATAATATATATAAATTACTATGTATTTTGTACAGATTATTAAATGTAATGACTGTTTGTATTTGATAGTAAATTGGTTATATTTGTTTTTAAATCAGCAAATGTATTAGTTTTTTTAGAGTAATTTAATTCCAAAATTTACTGATTTTTTTTTAATGCTTATCTTGTTTTTGCTGTTGATGCTTAATAAATAAATAAGTACAAAATTCTAAATAAAAGCATATAGATGACTACAAAATACAGACTAACTAAACTGAACACATCCAATAGGAATTATAGGGTATATAGCTGAGGCCATATTTTTCTAGAATAGCTTTTGGTCACAGTGTAAATGTTATTAGTGCGTATTAACTACATGCTTACTACTAATATGAAATGAATAAAAACTGGTAGAGCTATAATGGGCTAATATTTTTATGTTCAACAAAATTCGCCAGGGCAAGAATAACAGCAGCTATATTATATTAATAGCTGTCTACTAGTAGAAATATTTTTAAAATGATATTAAGTATTTTATTTATTCTTTGAAAATGTTTTTTATCTATAAAAAATATTATTGTTAATGAATTTAAATTCTGATTATAAATTTAATTTCAAGGCTGTTATATTGTGATGAAATGAATAAATTTCATTGTCAAGTTAATTCCAAGTTTTCATTATTTACCATTCTCATTTTAAATTTTTTATCTCTAAAAGTTAATGTAATTAGCACATAAAACACATTTACTAACAGAAAATTATGCAATCTAAAGTATTAGTTGCTGTAATTATTGGATTTATTAATACAAGTATTTAACACCTTTGTTGGTCTTTTAAAGTCTCGTACCTGCTTTCTGAAAAAAGCAAAAAAAAAAAAAAATGCGCTAAAAAATGTAATATATTTCAATCCATTAATTTTTAATTTTGGAAGTAAGCTTCAAATTAAGAACATAACTATTAATTTGACAGAAAACTAAAAAAAAATCAAAATCTAAGAAACATTAAAGTTATTTATTTTTAGTATGGCTTTTAAAAGGGTATCCTACAGTATTTAAAAAATGTACTATTTATATTTAAAATATGGATTTGTCTAAAATAAAAAAAAATATATGTATAGGTCTAGAAAAAAACATTTTCCAAGGAATGCATTGATTAAAATAATTAAAGTAATGATAAAGAGAATATTAATAAGTGTGAACTTCATTACTACAGAGCACTGGAATATGTATAATTTTTTTCTAATAATTTTTTTTGTATTTTCTTGGAAAAATACTTGAATATCAGAATTACAAGAGGTCATATATCATAATGCTATCACAGTGTAATAATAAATGACAAAAATAAAAAATAAATTTCAAATAATCCTTGTTTGAAAGATTAAAAAAAAAAATTTTTTTTAATTAAAATTTGTACTTAAAAATAACTATCATTTATTATTTTAAAAAATCTTCACTTCAATTATTTGAAAAAATTAGAATGGAATCGCGAGATAGATTTCCTCCAAAATAAAAAAGAACCATCTAAATCAGTTCATCTGGCGTAAGATTAAGGTGAACATTCTTAAAAAAATTATGAGGGTGAAATTGAAGTTTCATATTTTCCTTTTCTTTTACATTAAAAAAAAGAATATTCATATATTTTTATAATTAGGTGTAGATGTTTGTATTGCTTTAACAGTTTTTATTGTGTACATTATCATAATTGAAATTTTAAAGAAACTTCTATTATTCTTGTCAACTGGAGTGTGCAGAGAACTAACTGAAATCAAAGGAGGAAGAAATAATAACAGAACAGCCTCAAATTGTATCAGTGTGTTATTACAATTGATTAATCCAACAATTATAATTTATTATTAATCTATTTAGATGTTAATAAATATGGTATATTACAGATTAAATTCACTTAAAAAATTTGTTTTATTAATTTAAAGACAATGCCAATTTTCATGTCATAAGATCTTAAGGGGTTAAAACAGGTAATATCTTATTATTAAGGGGATAAGGTAATATCTTATACTATACATGTATTGTAGTCAAAAGTTGCAAAAAAAAAAGTTTATGTATTTTTGGTAATGGTTTTATTTTTTTAACTATTTAATGATCAACATTGCTTACTTTTCACACTATACTGTGACTTTTCTCAAGTAATGTACAAGTTGTCTGAAGTACGTACTGTCTTCTCAAGTACAAAAATACTAAATGTACTCGGAGTACTGAAAAATGTCTTAAAGTAATCATAATCCCTTCTTTTTTTTTTTTTTAGCATATATTCTATAGATTGGTGAGCAGTGACATTTTTACATAAATGATTTGGTTAAACATTTAACCTTCACAGATGTATGTTTATACTGTTACCTCAGAAACAAAGGTATACATGGGGATTTTATCTGGTAAAAATCTAATAGGTTTACTAATCTGAGAAAAATCAACACAAACACATTTTGGATATAAATAATTCATCTTAATCTGCAGGCAGGAACGTCTTTAGGGAAGCATACACTGCGAAAAACTTTAATATTCATTTAATAATAATTAATTAACCAGCACACTGTCTGGTAAACACTAGAAAATATTTCACTAGAATACACGAGCCTAATATCATAATTTATTAATAAATCATTATAAATATTGAAAAATTTCAAATGATAGTGGTCATTTAGTTTCATTAAGTAATTATCACAGGAAAAATTTAAGGTAATTTACAGTCAGAAAAAATCTCTAGTATGCCTTCATTGAATACTAGTGTTTTTTGGCGGTTGGGTTTCAATTAACCACACTTCTCAGGAGTGGTCGATCTGAGATTGTCAAGATTACACTTCATTCACATTCATACATACCATCCTCTGAAGTAATACCTTATGGTAGTTGCAGAGACTAAAAAGATAAAGAGAAAGAAGGTTGGGTTTCAGTTAATCACACATCTCAGTAATGGTTGACCTGAGACCTGTACAAGACTACACATCATCCTCTGAGGTAATACCTTATGGTGATTTCAGAGGCTAAATAGAAAAAGAAAATGTGCCTTCAATAGAAATTCATATGTTTCAAAATGTTTGCATAAACAATCAGAAATGAAGTTATTAAAAGTTGATTGTCAATTACCTGTAAGATTAAAAAAAAAATCCTAATAACAGGAATTTACTGTGTGATTTTCACAAAGGTTAATAATCAACAGAGAAAAACAACAAAAATCTGGGATATTTATTTATATTATAATGATCACCTTTTTTTTTTCTTTTTTTTTTTTTTAAATTTATGAATTGATATATATATTTTTTGGTTTAAAGCGTAATATGATGTCATTATGTGCAACAGTATTATATACATACACAAATTATATGTATATTAATATATATATGTATACACCATATTATAATGGTAGACTATAACACTGGCAATAAAGTATTTTATATCTTTATATATATGTATTTTATATAGTAAATACAATACAGGACACATAGATATTAAACATTATTAGTGTTTAATTAATACATTCATAATTATTCTCACTATAATTGTTTCTGCATACTTTACAATATTATTATTATTAGTTACAATTACTATTTTTACTAATACTATCACACCTCAATGTTAGAGTTTTCCAACTCAAATACAGATTAAACTTTTATTCATATAATGATATGCTTTAGAACTAACTTTTATTATACAAATGAATGGGTGTAATATTCATCTATTTATAATTAATTATTACTTGATATACACAAAATTATAAATAATTAACACTATTGTATACAATTATAAATAATCTAAAGATCGTTAATTTAATTTATTTAAAGGTGACAGATATTTATAGACACAGATTTTTTAATTAGTACGAATAGATTTATCAGATAGAATCATACAATTCTAAAATATGTACTCAAATAATATAAAAAACATATTATGTAGGTTTCTGCTACAGTTTATTTTAGAAAAAGTGTAATTAAATACTGTAGTTTTATACGCTGATATTAAATAATAATAACATAAAAATTTACAATTTTTCATTACAAAAAAAAAAAAATTGTGTGATGATATATCTACAGATTGTCACCTTTAAAAGAAAGTACATAAACAAACTAATCAATTAGTCATTAAGATAAAAAAAAAAGTGTTAAGTCATTTGGATGTGAAAAAATACCTGATTTGTATTACATAAAAAAAAAAATTAAAAAAAAATTTATAAAAATAAGAAATAAGAATCTTAACTATAAGATTAATAAAAATCATACTAAAGAAATATCTTTATCCAATTTCAACAAATTAAAAAATAAATTTTAAATCCCAAAATACATATAGCCTTTTCTGATCATTTAAATCAAAAAAAATCTGTTGCAAGTAATATTAACAAACGAAACATATAATTTAAAAGTTTCTTAAAGTATGGTTAGTAAAAAATAAAGTAAAATAGGTAAAAGTTTTTATGATTTACCGCATAATCTACAGCTGAACTTCATTCTTTATAACCTGATGGTTACAGAAATGCTTCAGGAAATAGAATTCTGGAAATTAAACATGTAAGGATAAGATACTAATGGATGATGAAGCCATGTTTAATACATTGATTCTGTCAGATCACCAAAGTTAAAAATGGGTGCAGTTAAACTATAAGATTTAGTAATACTAGTTGATTTCATTAAAAAATGACACAACATTACTATTTTATTAAAATGCTAAATTAGTAATAGCTTGTTTCTTAATTAGTGATTTTTAAGTTATTTTCTTGGAAAAATATACTTCTTTTTTTCTTTACCTGTTTAGCCTCCGGAACCACCGTAAGGTATTACTTCAGAGGATGAATGAGGATGATGTGTATGAATGTGAATGAAG
>JAAAKQ030174860.1:0-12410 GCA_010016005.3 Zanna intricata
ATACTTGAACATCCATCACAGAAGATATTACAAATAAATGCCATTTGGGTAGAGTCAAGATCGAATGGATATCTTCTAGCGATATTCCAGCAATAGAGGACAATAGGTGTTTTAGATGTTGGTCAGTCATACACAAGGCTGTGAACTGCCTGGGTCCTAATCGAAATAAATCTTGTTTTGCACACGGCAAAGAAGGCCATTTTAAAGTGGACTGCACTGAAAGCCCAAGAAGATATAATTATAGCACTGAAGGCTTGACATTAAAAGGACATAGAGGCCAAAAAACTCCATACTGGTGGTCCTCTAGGATTGACTTGCTCAGAAAAATCGTCAGCGCTGTAGGAGAATCGTACAGAGACTCAGAAGAAGTAGAGATGGATACCAGGGTGCGTTATTACAATTCAGAAGAAAAAGGAGTGAACTTCACTTTGCAATTAAGAATACAAAAAAGCAGAAAAGAATAGAATTGTGTGAGGAACTTGATATGGACCCATAGAGACGCGCCTACCAAACCGCAATGAAAAGGTTTGGTAAGCGTCTGTCAGTACTTAATGAGAAAACCGCTAGGAGAGTGCAGGTAACGGTCTCTTTCCATGTCCGGAACAGGAAATAGATTCACCAGACGTTTTTGAAAGGAAGCGCTTTATACTTGAAGAAATAATGTCAGCGGTTGGTAGACTAAACAATAAAAGAAGTTCGGGTCCATATTCCATTCCGGCGGTAGTCATAAAGGTGCTTATGACCCATATTCCGGGTAAAATGTTAGATATGATTAATAAAGAACTAGAAAACAGCAAAAAAACGGGAGAAATCCAGCAAACCAATACCTAGGTGTTGGAGGAATGCACGACTTGACTTTTTATCTAAAGGCAAATGAGATGATCAAGAAGTATAGGGACCTTTATGGCTATTAAATAATATGTGTAACGATATGGGAAATTCTCTAGTGGCAAGCGTCCTGAGGAAATAAAACACTGCGAGGGAAACAATGACAACCAGTATGATTTCTTTAAAGTAGGTTGACCATCCAAGTCAATGCTAGGGTGGTTGATTGGGCTAACAACTCAAAACAGGGAACGTGGAGGACCAGGAATATACCGACGTTAATACTATTAGAAGTCCGAAACGCTTTTGGGTCTGTTCCGTGGAAAGTTATCATGGAAGCACTTATGAACAAGGGAGTTAGTTCTTACATCCTTCGACAAATTAGTCACTATCTGAGAGACCCACACGCGACAGTGACGATATTAGAAGGCAATTTCGGCTACCAGATATTCGGTTCCTATCTCTTCTCTGGATAATTGTATTCGATGAAGTCTCGCGTTTCCCCATGCAGACCACCAGCATTCCTTACGCCGATTACCTAGCGGTTATATTTGGCGGAAAGAATCAAATAGAAATAGAAGAGAGGGTAAACGAAGCCCTCACCTCAATTGAATACTGGATGTATGACCACAGGCTGGAACTATCGCCCGAAAAGTGTAGTTACATACTTGTAAATTAGACTTGAAGATTGGAAATAACCGAATTGAGAAAGCCAGATTCATAAAATACCTGAATGTTACGTTCGACAAGTCTAACAGATTTATTGAACATGTGGCACGATCTGCATGAAGGCTAATAAAACCCTATCAGCACTAAATAAACCTATCCAGCTCCAAGAGCATCGTCGAATCAAGCATCGGGTAACATCTATTCTGTTATACGCAGCACCTGTGTGGAGAAATGCAGTAAACATTAAGAGAAACTTATCTCGTTTAATCTGAGTACAGAGGAGGTCCTTATTGGGTGTTGTTACTGCATACAATATCATAGAAGGCAATGTGTGTGTTGGCCAGCATCCCCCAGTTGACCTGCTGATTCATAAGAGATGAATCAGATAGGAGAGCAATAATAAAGACGAAGCCAGAACGTAAGTATTAGGACTATGGCAAACAGGATTAAAGAGTACATGGATGAAGAGGCTGATAAATAACATAACGAACTGGATTAACAGAACGCATGCAGAAACAAAGTTTCATTTATCACAGGTTTGCAGGGGGCACGGAAATATCGAGCGTATTTATACCGCATGGGCAGAAGAACATCATCCAACTACATGTAATACAACCTTGAGGACACGGTAGAGCCCATCTTGTTTTGGTGCCTAGGATGGGAAGAAATCCGCCTGTAGGCCGGTGCGTATGATCAGAGGCCTGATAATCTTGTGGACTATATGCTAAATTCTGGTTGTCACGCCTAGGTGTGGCAATTCCAGTCGAGTGGGATTACTCAGACAGTGTGGTTGTGTCGAGTGTTCGCTCCGCTATTAAGGGCATTTTGGTTGGTTTTTGTGTTTCATTGGATTATCAGGTACAGTTTTGTTAGTTGAAGTGTTGTGGATACGTGATTATTGTGAAATTTTCATGATTATTGGTTAACGGACTATACCTTTTTTTTAGTTTTTTCTGTGTTCGTTTAATACTACGTATTATACGTATACTATACTGTCTATTACTTTAAAATTGAGTGAAATAATTAATATAAGTCCTGCATCAGGTTTCTACTGGTGTGTGACGTCATAGTATTTCTAGTAAACAAGGACTTTGAAAATTTTTCATATTGTTGAGTAGAGGATAATTATTCTAAGTTCTACTACTAGTTAAAAAGGAGAATCCTTTCCTTATAATATCTCCTATACTAATAGTTTTTCATCCCTCCAGCCCGGATCTCCATCGATCCGGACCCCCCAAATCCCCCTTATTTTTTGAACCCCTCAAAATAGGCTTGTGGAATATCAAATTATCAGAAATTCTACCCCGATCAAGGGAAAAATAATGAGAAGAAGAAATTCCTTACCGGGTAACGATGGGAGCTCGGGAAACGCCTCAGGGTCTTCTGAAGTGTCAACCAAGAAGCTCTCTGTCGGAAAAGGCTAGAAGAGGTTTCACGCGCCCTCTTCTGAGGAGGAAGACCTGTCTTCTGGCAGTTTGAAAGAACTGACGAATCAATTGACGTTTGCGATAGTTACATTGAGATATAATCAAGGTACCTCGCTACCCCGATATATTGGAAAGCATGAGAAGGAAATTTTAGCAATTGAGAAGGTCTTCGTGATCTGACGGAGATGTCTCCGCCCCTTACGGTCATCACACAGGCCACACAAACTGAAGTTTTTGACGAAACTAGGATTTCAAATTTTCTTGCCACCGATCTCACGAATGAGAAGTTATTAAACATCCTACCTAAGCGCTGACCATCACCTTTTGTAGAAAGAGTAAAGCATGAAAGAAGCTTACGTTCGACGGTGAGTGGTAGATGTAGCTTTACTGACGTTTCTTCTCTGAAGAACATAGGAGATGAGAACACAACGGACAGAAGCTTTAAACCTGGTGATATTGTCCAAGATATATCTACTGTCATGGGATCGGAGTCTTCTAGCACTCCTAAATATAGAATATACCACGATTCACGGTCTGGAGAATGTGGTTCCGCTGAGATTTTTCTGCGTGCTATAAGAAAAGTACTAGAGAAATTCGGTTTCACATTACCGAGCGGGAATCTGTCGACAGTTATGAAGAAAATTCTCACCTATTTGTACAAGAATAGGGATGAGCCAGTTTCTATTGCCTCGCAGATGTCCATAGGAAGAGAAGGTCGTAGCCACTCTCTGTCAGCATCCGTTAGAAGATAGGCTCCTCCTGTCGAAGAGAGCCATTGTAGTTAAGGCTTCTGGTAAGTCGTATGCTGACTTGTTGCGGTCAGTAAAGGCTTCTATTTCCAGAGATGAAGCGAACAATGTTCTCTCCTTACTCAAGGGGCGAGATGGTGAACTACATGTACGAGTTAAGGATGCAGAGAAGGCGGTACAGATCACCGCGGTACTGAGGGACAAGGCTGCCGATTTACAAACAGACATGAAGACGAGAGCCGGGAGAAGGGCCAGTGTCCACATTATAGACATAGATGATGATACTACAGAGCGAGAGGTACAAGATCCCATTGCAAAAGTGTTATGATCGTCCGACGATTTTAAAATTACGTCGTAATACGTATACGGCGAAACAAAAAACGTAACCGTAGTTACATCTCATCGAGCGGCGATGAAACTTATAGAGACTACAATTAAGATTGGGTGGGTCCACTGCAGAGCCCAAATAAGAGAGGACGAAGACAAGTGCTATAGATGCTGGGGATCCGGACACAGAAGTGCGAATTGCAGGGGACCCAATCTCACTGAGCTCTGTTTTAACTGTAGAGCTAAAGGCCACAAGATAAGCGAGTGTAGGGAACCAAAGAAGTGTTTGGATAATGGGGGGAGTCACTCATCGCACCGGAGGCTGGACATGCGTAGCACCCAGAAATTATTAGGTTTATGCAGACAAATGCAAACCGGAGTGTACTCTCCCAAGATCTTGCGGAGAGTTGCCTGCTCGGCATTCTGTGGACTTCCTGGTGACCTCGGAACCAAATCGATTTGAGGCTGCTAAGAGTTTCTGGCAAGCCGATGCTGTAGGTGATGTGGCAATTAGGGATGTCAGCGGTAGGTTGGCATGGCAATTGAAGAATAGATGTGAAGGCATAGTGGCCATCGAGCTGTCGGAGTTAATCGTAATTGGAGTTTAAGTCTCGCCTAATTGCGACATGGAGGATTACGCAACGTTTATAAATAGATTACATGTATTCATAGTGAGCTATAATAAAAAGATTATAGTCATGGGGGACTTCAATTGCAAATCCTGTTTTACTGAAAATAGCTACTCTAATAGTCGTGGCGATATATTGACTGATTTAATATCGGCCACCAGTTTGTACTACGTTAACGATGGTACTCCTATCTTTAGAGCGCATGACCATGCTTCAGTTCTTGACCTGACCCTGTTAGACGAGAGACGGCGTAACTGTTCATGCACATAGAGTGTTTTGGATAACGAAACTACTAGTGATCACCTAGCCGCAATGCTGGAGATTGGGAACAACACCCTCCCCATACAGACGTGCAATCGGCCTCGACGATTAACAAAACGCCAAGTGGAAACAGTGGTGGCAAACACCTTAAGGCACATCAGTTGTGAGGATCCTATCCTGCCTGAGACATTGCAGTACATTATCAAGAGAGATATTGACAGACTGCCGGCCAAGAATGTACGTTTCAAACCTGCCTATTGGTGGACCTTGCAGATTGCTGACAAACGGCGTAAACTGCAGGGGTTACGTTGTAGGAAGCAACGATTGCTTAGAGCTAATAATAAAGATTATGCGGAGATGGCGCAGCAGTACGTGGATTGCCGTAGGACCTTAAATTATTTAATCAAAAACTCCAAAGCAGCATGTTGGTATAAATTGTGCTAGGAACTAGACGAGGACCCGTGGGGGCGGGCCTATCAAATAGTAACCAAGAGTTTGGTAGAAGATTGCTCGTCCTCTCGGAAGAACATGCCCGAGCAAAAATTTGCAAATCGTTTCCCAGCGGTGATGATGCTCACTTTGACCTTGAGGAGAACGAGAACAAAACCTCAGTAGGGGTTTTCGTTAGATAAAGTTACATTTTCTGTTGGTAGACTCTCCGCAAATAAGAGTCCAGGCCCATTCGGTATACCTGCAGCGGTAATAAAGGGTCTCCTTAGATTGGCTCCTTGGTCGTTGGTAGAGGCATTTAATCACGGGCTTGAAAATAACATCTTTCCTGATTGCTTGAAGGAGTCGCGGTTGGTGTTTTTTCCTAAATATAGCTATCAGGGCATAGTATCATATAGGTTCAGGGCATAGTAGGGCAGTAGTATCGGAGTATCGCCCGCTTTGCCTAATAAATAATTGAGGCAAGGTCGTTGAAAGAATGTTGGCAAGTACAATTTTGGGGGAATTGAGTGAAAATGGCGGCCTGCATGATCATCAGTACGCTTTCGGCGGTACCAACGCCCAGGCTGTAAGAAAAGTAATCACATGGGCTGAGGGGTCAGAAGAGGAACCTGAAGGATCAGGAGGCTTCCAATGTTAATACTACTTACTAGATGTCAAGAATGCGTTCGGTTCCGTAACATCGCAGGCACTAATGTTGGCATTAAGGACCCGTGGAATAAGTATATACCTTCAGCAACAAATTCGAGAATACCTACGTGACAGGTGGGTTTAGCCAATCACCCTTAGAGGCAAGGCACTTGAATAAGATCCAGACCCGGTGGTCTGACCTGCCGAGCCGGACTGACAGCCGGTGGGTGGGGAGTCCCACTAGAGGCAAGGACACTCCCCTGGGTTGAGCAATACTTCATTGTAGGTACACCTAGTGGAGGAGGGAGAAAAAAAAAGGTGTGGCAATTCCGATGATCGGCTGGGACCTCCGTAATAGACCTCGCAGACTCACGGAGACAAATAATTAGGAAAAAAAAAGGAACTGAAGACCATGTCCCGGCTGAGGTGGAAAGTTCCGGGTATTCTTTTCGAGGTATGAGCTTTTCTGGGCGTGCTGACCTTCCAAGACAAATACAGCTGATGCGTGGGATACCAAGCAACTTTTTACAAAGGTTGGACAATATAAGGAAAATTTTTTATGGAAAAGCAGACTCGCATATACAAGAAGAGCTTTCATGAAAAACAAAAGTTTTAAATCAGAACAAATTCAGTGAACGAACACTTAAAACTGCTTTTAAACGAACAGATCATGACGTTTATGGTGATGAAAAATGACCCTTTATGGAAGTCAGATAAAGGAAAAATAATGTTAGAGAAATTTCCGAACGTGGTGTTATTAAAATAGTAATACAATAAGATTTGGAGAAGATGAAAGTTTTTAGGAGATTTTTATCAAAGATGATCTACGCTGATGGTTCATGACTTTACGTAAAAAGTTCAATGCCTTTTGTTCCAGAATGAAATTCATATGATCGAAACACTAACGGAATGAAAACATTACAGGTAAGAAAAATATTGCTCATTCCAGAACAAAAATGTACTTTAAGGCTGAAGTACCAGCATAGAACTAAATTATACTTTACCTTATAATTTTATTTATAAGGAAAGAATAAAAATGAAATTAAGAGGAAGGAGATTATTTCCTAGCCTTGAGTAATATTATAACTAAACGCAATAATTTTACACAATGGTGGTCAGTAACTTCATCAGTAATGACAATAAAAGTTTTCTCTTTTACTAAATCAAATTTTTTTTAAAATTATTTATGAGAAATAGTTATTATGTTTAATAAAACAAAATGATATAAATAAAAAAAAAAAATTCTGAGCGGAATGATCTCAAATTGAATCGCTGACCAAGTTGAGTATTCGAGTAACAGTTATGTTAGAATAAGGGGAACTACTAGGTTTCGTTACAACCATCCCTTTTCTTCACTTTATTGTAAGGTGTGATAAGTGAAGAGATAAAATATTATTTCATTTCGATTCTTATCCACCGTAAAAGTTTAGGAATTATCCCATATTTTTATTATATTTTTACTGAGTACAGGTGGGTCACTTGATCCTACAAACTGTGAAAAAAGCTTTTCTATTTTCATTTTTAAACTTTTGTGAACGATCATCTTTAAAAAGTCGTTTTAACTTAATTCTCTTCCAGATTCAAGAAATTTAGCTAATATTTAGTTGATTATTTTAACTTCTTATTGTTTTAATTTATCAAAGCACATAGAAAAATAGTTATTATTAATTGATTTAAGAGATTTTAGTATTTATCGGTGTTACTTTTTCAGGTTTGACCAAATCAAGTTCATTCATTTTCCTGTTTGACAAAAATAATATATATTACCTTAAAAAATTTCAGAATATCAAATCGCAGATTAATCGAATAAATATTCAAAAAGTGCCTGTGTTTTGTGTTTCAACTCACAGTAAAAAATTTACTGCAGATTATATGATGATATTAAAATAGAATTTAGAAAGGTAACAAATCGATTAAATATCTAATATAAGAAAAAAAAAATTATTAACACTTATTCATCTAACACGTTTAAAATACGCGTATAAATCCCAGTTTCTTATCAATTATATAATAATATTCCAAAGAACATTTTTGAAAATTATTAAATTGTCCTAAAAGTATTAATCTACATTATTTATTTTTCCTGATGAATTAATTCGCCACAGAAGCTTGTACTTGGGAATATGGGAATGGAATTTTGTGCCTATAAAATATGCTTGGCCTTACTGCATTCGAAAAGGCAACCTTCGGAAGAAAGCCCAAAACGCTACAGAGATCCGCATTTAATGATTAAATTAAAAAAATATTTCTTATTGGAACAATCTATCTTGATATAATTAAGATATTAGGTTTATGATTACATTACCAATAAACTAAAGAACTCTATAGAATCAGGTTACACCAGAAAACTACATCTACAGAGAATTTTAAAATTCTGTGTAAAAACGGACGATTTTAAAAATTAGGAAACTAGATTTAAAGACTAATTAGAATGGCGTTATGTTTCAAACATTATTTGAAATGAAATATAAATATTAATATATTATGAAATTTATCTTACGGTCAATGCAAAAGGTTTTCATTAGTATATTTGTGCTCAAAATAGCAAATAATAAATTTAGTTGACTAAAATATTTTTATTAAAATTACATTAACGAGATGAAGGAATTGCAGCTTCACAAAGCACAACTTCTACACTACTGAAAAATGCAACACAATTAGAATAATTATCGATTTATCGAATAATAATGTAACGCAGAAATGATTGTTAATAAATTGTTAAGCTAAGAAAAGAAAATAACTGAGTTGCAATTTTTTAAATTCTGTAAAAAAGAATAATGGTAAAAAACTGTGTGTTGGATACGAGATTTAATAATATTCATTTATATAATTATATTATTTTTTAAATATATGAAACTCTTTATTTATATTTATAAAATAAAAAAATCACAGAAGATTTTCATGCTGTTTAGTTCATTCCGATTCTAAGATTTTTATTCGTATTGAAAATAAATAGTTGCAGAAAGACGTAGTTAGCTCATTTTAAATTACAGAATTTTATATTTACTTTAAAAAGGTGCCAAAGTATTACATGAATTTCCCGGCTACCCCACTCAATTTGCTTTCACAGGAAAGCTCTAGCCATTTAAAGATTAAGGGTCTGATTTTAAATTTTTAATAAATTAATTTCTTCTTTTTGTAAAAAAAAAAAAACCCAAAAATATATAGACATGATTAGAAGACCATTGTAGTAACCAAATTTTTAATATTCTTAATAACAGATTATGAATTTGATTTATGATTTTAAATTTTAAATTTAAAATATAAAATGACTGAAAAAAAATTCACTTACTTAGATTACCATTTTCAGTTAAATTTAAAAAAAATTGTAGGCAATTATTGATAGTATACAATGCTTTAAAAAAACTTTTGGAAGATATTTTAACCTAAGGAAGATAAAGCAAAAGAAGAAAAAATAATAATTTTAAGAGGGAGGGGTTTTTTTTTTGAAAAAACGTTTGGTAAAAAATTTTATTTAATATAATTTTTCTCTTAAATGCCTCTGAAGAAAATCTAAATTATTTTATTACGATATCGCTATACGCATTCATTAATTTTAAAAGAAATTGAAATGATCGAGGCCCATTTATATTGAAATATTTGATCAAATTTTGAAAAATATTGGTTCTGTTAATTCTGATATATAAGGTCAAAGACCGTGTGACACACATACATACATACGTACGAAAATATATATGTTTTTGGGTCTAGATGAAATAATTGGACCCTAAAATGTAAAAATAAAAGAGTCGCTGTAAATGCAAAGCAAAAAACCTCTGATACCTCATCTGACATTATCAACATACTTCCCTCTTTAATATAGATATTATAGCTGCACTTTCCAGGAAAGTAAAAGTTTCTGGTCGTTTTATCCATTTTTTCGACAATATTAAACTCTTTTAAAAGAAATTATAACATTATTGCAACATAACCTCAAAGAAAAGTTTTTTTAAACAATAAGCAGATCATCTATTTACCGATTAAATAGGTGAGGTTTTTGCCTGTTTGTCTTTCAACCGGAAATTCCGGGTTTAAATCCCAGTCAGGCACAATTTTTCAAACTATAAATTTTTTAAAAATAACCTAGGAGCTAGAAAGGACATCCATTGATAAATAATCTGTTAAATATTATTCCTCCCTAACACAGAGAAAAAATGGAGAGCGATAAAAATAAATAAAAATTATAAGTATATTTAAGATAAAGAATTATTGTGATCAGTTATTCATTTTTAATGGTGAATTAGAAGAAAGTTTAAAGTTAATGAAGTGATAATATTTGTGTTTTTTTTGAGGGGGTGGGGCTTGATAATATTGTCAGATAAGCTTGAAGATTGTGCTTGGGATATAATATGAAAATAAATAATTATATATATATATATATATATATATATATAACTAAAACTGATTTAAATAAAATCTCCAATGAAAAAAATACACAAAAATCAACATTAAATAAATATGGAAAACTTAAAGAGAGTAAACATTACTTCAAACCTGGATTTTTTAATTGCGTAATTGACACGCAAATCTTTTTAAGTTAATATCTGGGAATTTGTCCATGTTAAAAAAAGTAATAATTAGCTGTGTTTTTTTTTCTAATATATTAATGATTATGTTCTCAAGTATACATATAAAATTCCACAATTACAGTTTTATGCCAATGTAAGGATCTGATATTATAAAACTATAATTATATGTTTTTTTTAATAAAAAAATTCTCATTAAAATAATCTAAAAATAAAAATAACGGTTAAATTTGGTACATATGTGTCTGTTCTCTTCTTCTTGTACCTAATTTATAATTATAGAAACTTCTTGAAAGACAAGCAACTTTTTTACTCCATAAAAAATGGTCATGAGTCAAGAGGAAAAGAAGATTTTTATTTTAAAATATTTATTTATAAATTTTTAATACTATTTATACATTGGAAGTATATTGGTTTTTTAAACTACATAGATTTATATTATTTTTTTAAGAAAATGTGATATTTTCACTTTTAGGTAGTTAGCATATATGTTAGTTACCTTTTTTTTTTATCTTAATTAATGGATGAAGTTGTTACTTAAAGAAAATACGTCATAACAAAAAGAAAAAAAAACAAAAAATTTTTTATGATTTTCAAAAAAATGTATTTCAAAAACCATGAGAATTATTCAGGTTCACAGTATACTCCTCAGTGTTAAAACAAGACATGTTTTTAATATCTATTCGAAACAGATGGTTTTCACAAACACTGAAGAAGATACTGTGATACCGAAACAGCTGTAGTTCTTTCTTTTAATAAATTTTATGTAAATCAAATAATTTTTTTGGTTTTTTTTTGTTAATATTAATGCATGTTACGAAACGAAAATTCATATATTTATGTATATATATATATATATATATGTTTGTGAAATATATATGCTTGTAAATGGCATCCGTATATGTATATAAGAATTATACACTTTTTCTTCTACAAATCAAAAGAGATCAAATTGTCTGTAATATCATTTCATTTATAACAATATGACTGATGTCGTAGCAGTGAAAGAACAGTTAAGATTATCGAAATGATGCTGACTCCATCACTGTGACTGTGAGTGAAAAGTTAATATACAGATCAAGGGAGCAAGTAAAGCGTAGCGCTCAGTAATGTAAAGATTCCAATAGTAATAATGGAGGCTGTCTGAGACGCGAATATAGCGATATCATATTCAGTTGCTGGTAGCGCTCCCTGGTAGTTCGATAAAGCAATAATTGAACTCGTCAGGACATCTTCAGTGACATTTTGACAATTGCATCTTCTGAATTCTTGTTCGTTCACTTTACCTCACTCAAAAGTATCTTTAAATGAAATTTTCTGTCTGAGAACACTTCAATTTTCTTTTTTTTTCTTATTCTCTTTTTTTACTTCGGTTTTTCGCAAGTAAATCCTGTAATTTTATATTGTAGAAAACATATAACTGATGAGACAACCAGTTTTATAGAGATTAAATTTTTAAGTTTTAATTATGCACAAATAAAATAAAATGGTAGAAAATATCATGGGGTATAATAAGAGACATAATTATATGTTACAAGAAAATGAATATTTTATAACAAAATTATCTGTATAACTCACTTATTATCTGTACTTATAAAGCAATTTGAAATGACGCACTTCCTGACAAATTCATCCCAATGCCCAGCAGAAACTACAGACAATAAGTTGATAAAAATATACATACATGTTTTTACGGTGTGTTTATACAAATTCTAAGAAGAAATATTTTTTTGAAAATCGGATTTTAAAGGGTAAAATGGATCTTCAGTTTTTTTAAAACGTAGCATTTATTCTAATTTATCGATAACAAATGAAAATATCGACTTGACGTTTGATGTGTGTTTTTTTTTTTCTTCAGTCATTTGACTGGTTTGATGCAGCTCTCCAAGATTCCCTATCCAGTGCCAGTCGTTTCAT
>JAAAKQ030174871.1:0-12409 GCA_010016005.3 Zanna intricata
TTATAATCTCTCCTAGATATTTCAAGTGACTGGTGACATTTACCTCTCGTGTATTTAGTCCCTATTGACTTTTGTCTGAATGTTTTGATGTTGGCCATGAAATATATATATATATATACCTTTTATTATTAGCTTAATATTGTCATTTTATCAATTGCGATAATAGTTTAAAAATAAAAATTTTCATCTGGTTTTACAGTTAAAAATTTTTTTGTAAACTGGTTTGAGCGATTTTTAAATATTTAGTCTAATAAATCATTCATTTTACATACACAATTTTAAATTAAAATGAAAATTATCTTTGTACCAGAATAGTATTTTTTAAGAAGACACTGGATGACTGTAGTTTCTCTCTTACATTTTTCATATAAACACAAATAAAATTATAATAAACATGTTTATATTGATTAAACGGGTATAATACACTGAAAAAAAAATCAATTCTTTTAACATATTTTGCTCAATTTATAGTCCATTTCTTTTGTAATAAAACGGTGCAATCATTATTTATGTACGATAATAGGGAGTATAAAAAAATATTAGAAGCATATCAAGTCAGTTTTGCTGGTTTCCGAGTCACAAAATACTGATTTTTGAATTTGTGTTACTCGACATCAAAAATATTTAGAAGAGAGATTTTTATCTCGTTGTAAAATTTGAATTCGCGCTTTTATATTCGCTGTAGTTTGTTGTGATACTTATTTACAACAGGCTGATTGTGCCAAATTTATTGTAACGTTTATTCGAGGACTGATTCAAAATTCTAAAGAGAGTCTTCATAGTTTCATATGGAGGCACTGGGAAAAGTAAAAAAAAATGTTTCAGTGAAAATAGTGGAATATGCAGCAGCTGTTGCTGTAACTCAATTTAATTTCGGAAACACAACACGCATTTCTATTATGAACAAGAACTCTCTCTTTATCACCAGGTAGCCGTACGATACGTATTGCAAGGAGATTGGACAAAAGAAGAAAAGCTACGTTCAGTTGTACGAAATAAACCGAAAGTATTAAGAAAAAAGGTGAAAAATCCAACAAGCTAAATTAATAACTGAACAAGAAAAAAGGAAAAGGAAAGAGTTACATACTGAGCTGGTCTTTTTTTAGTTGGTAAGTGAAAAACAAATAATCAATCTTTTATATCAATTTCCCGAAAATTTTATTTTTTTGTTTTTCAAATACGGTAACAGCTCTAAATTTATTAATTTTAGACGGATCTTCATGATTCTTATTTTTTAAATATTCAGAAAAGTGTTTTCTATAATTTTAAGCATTATATCTTTGAAAAACCTCCAGAAAAAAAAGTAAATAAAATGTTGTCAAACGTCTAGAATTTTAACATATTTTTACAAATAAATTTGCTGAAGACCGTAGAAGGAAGTGAAAAAGGAAATAATACTTAAAATCATAATAAATATTCTCCTCTTTCATATAAGTGTACTACTACCAGCTCTGTAAAATTAATTGTTTTAAAGTTCCAATTGTTACCGTAAGAC
Organism: Zanna intricata; assembly: GCA_010016005.3. NCBI lineage: Eukaryota > Metazoa > Arthropoda > Insecta > Hemiptera > Fulgoridae > Zanna > Zanna intricata. The sequence continues at coordinate 1,496 of JAAAKQ030174871.1, forward strand.
ACATATTTCCTCGTCTTTCTTATATTTTAGAGGCAAAAAATTATTTTTGGTACAAAAATCGTACAAAATGAATGAATAATCTGACTGGAATGTTTAAAAGGAAAAAAAAAATTGGTGTTTCATAACGTCCACGATATGATACATATTAAACGTGGACGAACTTTAGAATAATTTTGAACTAAACGTACTGTTTTCAGTAATTTACTTACTTTTGTTTAATTTCCTTTTTAAAGATATCAAACATTTCGGGAAATCAAGAAAATATCTTCAAACATTGAATTTCATAATTTATTTATATCTGAAATATCTAAATAAATATCTTATTTATAAATTAAATAAATTCAATTATAAATAAATGAATTTAAAAAATGGTATAAAACTACGTTCAAGGACAACAGAGTTCTGAACATGTGACAACAAATTACGAGGTCTGTCAGTAAAGTAATGAGACTGGTTCAAAAAAACTTTTTATTTACAATCAAATCATAAATGGACTTTTAACATCTTCAAAATAGTTCTCTTGGGTAGCCTCGTAACGTTTCAAACGGTTTTCCCACTCTTCATAGCAGCGTTGGGAACTCAAAAACCGGAATATCCTTCAGATGGTCGGTTACATTTTTAAAAAAATGTTTTCTATTCTTCCAAAATAATGTTCTTTAAGATTTTTTTTTTGTTTTTAATTGTGAACGGGAAACTGTTGTAGGGACTCAAGTCAGGTGAATAAGCTGGTTGAGGAACTACAGGAATGTTTTTCTTCGCCAAAACCTCATTAATTGTGAGTGCAATGTAATAAAATCCATTGTAATAATGCAGCATCCAGTTCCAATCCAATTTTTTTAAAAAGTGTTATATATTTAAAGCAGTAAATACTTAAAAGTACTGAATTTTCCATATTTTGATTGAGATGATACCCATTGTTTTTTTTATCTACAATTAGTTATAACTGCCTTTTTAAACTAAAACCGTAGAAGTGTTATCTGTTATTAAGGAGGTCTATAAGGGTTATAGATTTATACAGTTTTTAAAATTTTTATGTTTGTTTAATTTTATTTTTCAGTTTTATATTGCGCTGAATAATTAAATTTATTTCTGAATTATGAGATTATATATTTAAAATTATATTACGATCGGGTATATACAATCCCAAGGTGATTTTATAATAATCTGAAAGAATGATAATTTGAATATATTTACTTTCTCTTATTTACTGTTGTGTATCTTATTTTACTCTCTCTCTCTCTTTCTGTTTAGCCTCCGTAACTACCTTAAGGTATTACTTCAGAGGATGAATGAGGATGATATGTATGAATCCGAATGAAGTATAGTCTTTTGCAATCTCAGGTCGACCACTCCTGAGAAGTATGGTTAATTGATACCCAATCACCAAAGAACACCGGTATCCACGATATAGTATTCAAATTCGTTATAAAAATATCAATGTCTTTACTAGGATTTAAATCTTAGAAAATGAACTGATTTACGATGTCGCGTTAACCACTAGATCAGTCCAGCTAGCGGTTATTATTTTACTGATTATTGTAGTGGTATTCTTTTACTGGAATATTTAAAATATATTTATATTATTTATTATTTTAATGAAATTTCTTGAGGTTTAAGGTACTGAAAAAAAAAATTTTAACGTTTAATACTAAATTTTCTCGGTGTTATTTAAATAAGTAAAACATCATTTAAAATCAAACGATTTAAATAAGTTCATTAAGAATATTTAAAATTTTGGTTCTTTATTTTTATTAAAAAATTTTGATTTTAAAGTATATAATTTTTTTTTTAATCATCTGAAAAATCCAATCTTGTTGAGGCTATAAAATGAAACACAGTTCATTATAACTGCAATAAACAAAAAAAAAAAAAAAAAAACTTCTAATTTATAATTCTTTTTTTATTATTCTAAAAGTCCTTATAAAAAGTTTAAAATCATTTTATTCTTATAAATAACAAATTATAATATTTTAATAATAGAAAAAAAAAAATAATAATAAAAAAAAATGAAATATAATTTTGGGGTATAACTATTAATATATAATTATTATTATGAAAAGTTAAAAGATCAAGGTAACTATTTAATTCTTGTTTGGCATTACTATTTTTTTTTGTGGTTATCTGACCAGACTGTACCTGTTGACTGAACAACCCTCACCTGGTCTTAACTACGTTCTATCGACAGTTGTAGATCACAAACAACCCCCAAACACGGTTCAATCTACTGCTGCTTTTACATCCGTTGCCTGAATATGTTTACTTACTCTTTTTCTTATTTTTAATAAAACATTTAAAAGTAAACAAATATATTTAAAACTAAAATGAATTTTTATTTACACATTTATAATCAGATTTTTTTTTTTTTTACTTACTTTTGTTTTTTTACAAAGTTTCAATAAAAAGTAATTATATTTATGTAAAGTGACCAAGGAATTAAAGGAAGTATTTAATTAATTTTAATAACTTAATACTTATTACCATACTTATTAATATTCTTAAAATATATATATATTTATTTAATAATCATATAGTTCGCTATCAGTTTCTTTTCGTGGAAATCTTTTTTCTTTCGTTTATCTAGACCAGCGTTTCTCAACCTGGGGGTCACGACTCCCACGGGAGTCACGATGATATGAAAGAGGGGATCGCAAAATTAGTCTACAACTTCAAACGTAAACAAAAATGAAATTATTTTATTAAAAAAATTACATCTATACTATTATATGAAAAAGAAGAGGATTTTTGTTAGTTGGGTTGAACAAAAAAAACTATAAGATCAATCGTAGCCAAACTTTACCATGTTTCATGGTATAACTGAGAAGATTCCGATATTTTATCTCAAAAAATCTCAAAGATCCAACTAATTGATTGCTTTTAAATTTTCAGGACATGTTCGTATTACACCATGGAAGGTTTCAAGCAACAGACGAGGCCTTAGCTCCCTTGAAGGTTAAAATATTCATTATTTCTTAACACCCAAGGAGGAAGAAGTTGTAAATTAAAAATATTCAACAAGGAGGAGAAGATTAATAATTTTACTTCATTATTATATTTTTACTCTATGGCAAGAAATAGGTTATGAATTTTTCGTCTTCAAGGATGTGTGTACTTTAGTTACAACAGCTAATATTATTCTTATTTTATAATTTAGTTTCTTTTTCAGGTTCTATAAAGCCTGAATACTTTAATTGTTATTTATCAGTATTTTTCTTACAATCATGACAATATCGGGCAGTGCGGAGGTCCAGGGGGCGAAGACTTCTGATTAGACAGAAATGGTCGCCCTGGGATAGGCCGCAAAAGGACCCGAGAAGCCCTTGAGGTGGCTCCGGGGTTCACCTGAGCCTTGAAGGTCCATGTTCTGGCTAGACAGGCCGGTTTGTTTATTATAAATATTTTATTTACATTTGTAAGGACCCACATAAAGAAAATAAATTAATGAGATAGATGGTTACATTTGATTTTCATGTAAAAGTTTCTTCATACGAGGATCTACGTTAGAAACACACAAAAGCAAATTGTTTTCATTTAAGAAAAGACAATTTCTATATTTATTTTTTAGCGCAACTATAGACAAAAACCCTTTTCAGAGAGGAGAGAAGTGGCGAAAGGGATTAATATTTTCAATAATTCTGTGATTAAATTTCCATATTCAATACGAAGAGCAAGTCAAAGCATATCTAAAATCTTAAAATTTTAGATACGATTTAAAGCCGTCTCAATGAGGACTTATTATTGCAATTAAGATAAAGTCCAAAATCCAAATTATTTCGGATTTTGGGCTTTTTTTTAATACTTTTGGTTCAGTCAATTGCAATGAAAAGAGGAGGTGTACAACTGCATGTTACAACAGTCTTAAATCCAATATTTCAACATCCTACGGCTAACCGTATTTGAGTTATGCGAGATACGTACGTACGTACATAATTCACGCCGAAACTAGTGAAAATGGATTCAAGGATGGTCAAAATGTATATTTCCGTTGAAATCTGAAAATCGAAATTTTTCGCGATCACAATATTTCCTTTACTTCGTACAAAGAAATAAACAGAATAAAAATTACAACAAAACCAGCATTGATTATAAAAATGAATAAAAAGGTTGCCTTGAAATGACTTCGCATACAATTTTCAGAAAAAATATCTTACAAAAAAATTCTTTTCTTTTTAAAAAAATTTGAATTACAAAAAAAAAAGTTTTACGATTTGTAATTCATAATTGTAAGGGGAAAAGATTTCATGATCTTGTTTCTAATGAATAAAATAGAGAAATGTTCATAACTCATCTTTCTTTGAGAGTTAGAGAAAGGGAGAATGAGATTGCCCGTTAAAATTTTTCGCGATTGTAATACACAAGGAAGTAAAAATGGCGGTTTTTTAATTTTAAATAACATCTTTTACAATTTTTGTAAGCAATTCACGGAAAAATGATTTCGTTTATAAAACTTATTATCGTAGCTTATTTTTTTTGAGTTCCCTAAGTTTATGTGTTAAGAATTAAATTGGAAGAAGACCAGTAGGTGAAGGATTTTTATAAACTAAATTGTTTTGCAAAAAACATGCACGCTTACTTTTCTTTTTTATATACTCGTACACGACTTTGATTGTACTGATTTCATTGAAATAACCTAATTAAATTATACTTGTTCTTTACGTCAACGTGTGAACTGAATGGCATAAACAGTTAGAATTCGATCAGTAAAATGTAATCACTATTATTATAATAATAAATAAGTACTATGTAACACCAGCTGCGCCGATTTATGTCAACTTATTATTAAAAATGACCGAAGAATTCTGGCATTACAGTTAAGTGTGAATACGGCAATAACAGAACAAGGGGTTGGACTCTGCAGGGGGGACTTAAGATTGATTGCCATGTGCGCTGCGGTTCCTGAAGTTAGGATCACGCTGAGTAGTTTCCTCTCTATTGTAGTTTCAAACGTACGTACGTCGTGTGCTTTCAGTCTCACTTTGTTACATTGTTAATGTAATAATATATGCCAACTGTACTCAGAAAATATACGACTTCAAAACTGAAAGAACAAAATTCAGTATAGACATCGTTTGACTTTCTAAATTGCATAGTACTTTCTAATCTTATAATTTAAAAAAAATATATACTACTTCTCTCTTTATCTCTTTCCATACCAAATAAATATGATTCTAAAAATATATATTTGTTATATGAAAATTATAATAAAATATTTGTTTATTTCAAAATAAAAAGTATATTCAAAAAATGAAATACAGTAAAAATAATTTAGGCAATGAAATTAGGGAAGATTAAACAAAAGTAACTTTTTTTTGTCCATCTGATTAAACTCTCTTTGGCAATAAAGAAGATATTAAATAATAAAAATATATATTATTATATAGAGTGTTTGTTTAAAAACGCAACCCAAAAAAACATCCGGTTTTAAAGAAAAATAATGTGCAAAATTTAATGCGATTAGTTATAAATATTACAATTATTAGTGCGAAACAATGTTAATATCAAGTTTTTTTTTACAATTGGAGAAAATCGTTCCCCATATCTTCAATGGAAGCCTTTACTCTTTTTTTCATATTCCTTGCAACCTTTCGAAATTTACCTTTTTCAATTTATCGTAATTCTAGAGTTATGTTGGCTTTCAATTCTTCATTAGCGTGTGGATTATTTTTGAATACATAACCTTGTTTAGATATCCCTAGAGAAAAAAATCTGCGAGAGAAAAATCAGGTGACTGACTATAAAACAGTCGATATTACTCTTTCACCAAAGAAATTGTTCAAAAGGTCCATTGTTGCTCTTGCCGTGTGATGTGTGGCTCCACTTGTTGAAACCACAAATCTTCTCATTTAATTCTAAAATTGCATTACATCGCGTTAAAATTTCTTGGAAAATATCTTCATTAAGAGTATTTTTAAAGAATATGGGACTAATTAATTATTCTTCGCCTGCAAATTGCACCCCCATATATCGCTTTTCTTTGAATGTAAATTATTGAATTAAGTTTGTAACAAGATTTCTTTAGGATCAACCATGCGTTTTAAGTTTTCAACTCATCTTTTTTGTAAGAGTCAATAAATAAAATTAGCTTAATCTATTTTTAGTTATTTTGTATCACCATTTATTAAAAAAACTTAGGTTTAATATTATAAAACAGAACTTTAGAGCAGATAGCTAATTTTAAATATTTCGGCTGTGACATTACATATGTTGATGACCAGGAAATAAATTTTAAGGCCAACAGATTTCAGGAAATCTGTGGTATAATCACTTGAACTCTGGACTGAAAACTGGAAAGGAGAATTAATTGAAATGTTACAGAGTGATGGCACTGCCCGTACTGATGTATAGGAGTAAATCCTGAGTTCCTAAAAGGAGAGACTTGAGAAGATTTCAAGTAGTCGAAATGAGTTTTCATCGGTCTGATAAAGGTTGTACAAGAAGGGATGATTGATTGTATAATGATGACATAAGGGGGAATTAAATGTTGAGTTCGTGTATTGCTTAATAACACAACTAAAAGTATGTTGGAAACTGAAAGTTGGGAGAATAAAAGGCTCCTGTCTATCTAAAACAATAATGTTTTATTACCCTGCAAAAAAAATATTTTTTGAAAAAAAAAATTACAACAATAAAGATAATAATTATTTTTATAATAATATTAATATTATTGTTTTTAATAGGAACTGATAAAAAATGTACTAAATTTTTAAAATAATTATTTTTTCTTTAAAATTTAACTTTGTGAAGCCAATCAAAATTAGGCTGAAAACCGTTTACTAACCAACAACTGTTACTTCCTTGTACGAAGTAAAGGAAGAATCGTGATCCCGAAAAACATCAGTTTTCATATTTCAACGGAAATATCCAGTTTGCCCATCCCTGAATCCATTTTCACTAGTTTCGGCGTGACTGACGTCACGACGTAAAAAAGTACATCGGACAAAAAGTATATCTGAAGAAAATTGAAATTTGTTTTTTCGCGATATCTTCCCACGCCCTGAACTAATTTTGAAAAAATAATGCATTATATATAGAAATATTTAGCCATATTTGAAGAAAATCGGACTGATCAATCCTGAGAGATAAAATGTACGGCACATGTACGTACATACGTCAGCATTCATATGGTTATTTCCCTGATCTACATGAACTACTAGTATCATGAAATATTAAGATTTGCAGAAAAACAAAATATCCCGTTTTTGACATGATCACCACCAGACCTTCCCTTTCAGTTTAGTTATTCTAGTAATATTCGACAGGAAAAAAAAATGTTAATTTTTCTGAATACGTCATATCTGGTCTTTTGAAAGTTTATTGTATTTGAAATAATATTAGTTTTATTTATAAAAATAAGGAAAGTATCAGAGAAATATCAAAAATACTATGGAACATGCATAAAGCTCTAATGAATGCGGGAGTATCTATAACATTTTATCCTTAATTTTCCGATTAATATCCTGGAATTTTCACCATGCGAAAATAATTTTGTTATTGTACTGATACTCGGAAATATATTATTTTGTTATAATAATCAACTCAACCCACTGGACAAAAAATTAAAACAATGTTTTAAAATCGTTTATTTAGACAATTTTGTTAGAAAAATTGTTCATTTTCCCTACAAATAATTAATTTTTTTTTTAAATAATCGAAATAGGTAAAGAGTAAACTTCAATGTACATAAAAATGCTGACAACACAGATGTAGGAATTTTCCGTTATCCGGCTTTTTTCGAAGACACGGGTTATACACACACAACTTAATTTAAAATATTTATAGTTTTATTTAAAGTGCAATATTTTTTCGTTTAATTCAACGATCTTAACCAAAGCGTGTGTGCTGCCCTCCGAGGAACGAGTGGTAGCGTCTCGGCCTTTCATCTGGAGGTCCCGGATTCGAATCCCGGTTAGGCATGGCATTTACACACATGCTACATATCATTCATCTCATCCTTTGAAAAAAACAAATAAAACGGCGCGGATACCGTATTTCATTTGCACGTGTGTGGCGGTAATATCGGCCACTTTAAATCCTTTTTTACACTTTAAATATTAATTTATTTAATTATTATACCCTTCACCTGTGATGTCACTACACAACAGATGACTGCAATAGCTGTACTTCAGTGCTACAGTTGCGCTCCTTGTGGTGACAGGGGGTACTATTTAGTCAGTATACCCATTTTGCCATTTAGCTAGTTTATTTAGATCATTTTTTGATTTGGGGTAGGGATGCGATTTTGAAAACAATATTTTTGAAAATATTATAATTTTTTAACTGTTAACAAATATGCCTAAGAAAAATAAGACATTAATTAAGTAAGATCTCGAGATACCGAGTGTGACCTTGATCTACAGCCTCACCCCTTAACCTTTTAAGTTGGAAATTTAACGGTATCAATGTCTCATGTATAGAAGTAATCTGATCAATTTTAGTTAAAATCGGTCAAATATTTCTGGAGATATAAGGTGATTTAGAGTGTGACACCAAACACACACACGTACATACGAACATCAGGAAAATTTCTATCCGGTTTTTTGTGTCACTTAGGTGTCAATAAGTCAACATCCGTGAAAACTGTGTATGCGCAAATTGGATCGATTACAATACTATCCCTCGTAAGGTTCTGCTTAGCCTAAACGGGAGAGTAAATATATACTGACGAGTTTATGAACCTCCTTTTTTATTTAACCTGCAAAAAATAAAAATCTCCTAAAACAAATTTTCATTGTAACTTTTGAAAATTTTGTATTAAGTGTAATGAAGCTTTAAAAACAGTACGTACAATAAAGAGTTTTTTTTTGTACTTTGGTTATTCAGTAAATCTGAATACATGAAGAGCGGGATTGTCATAAATTATTATTTTGAATTTTAAATATACCTTTGAAAACACATTGTATTTTTCAATTAATTACATTTTAAATTTATGCAAAGAACCTTTTATTGGTGCAATAATAATAAAATTCTATGTAATATTACTTGAGTACTTGTTTTATATTAAATAAAAAAAAAGTAAAATATAAAGGACGTCTGTTATGTAAATAGGGGTTGTGGGAAAAACAAAAAAGGAAAGCAAGTGACGGCGGTAGTAGTGGGTACAGCTGAGGGTGGTAGACAGCTGCTCTAGCGTTCTTCATCTTTGTGTGGGAAATGGGTCAAAGGATGTTCCGCAAGTGCTCTGCAGGTGATATCTACTACCTGACTAAACTTTAATAATTATTTTTCTTTTGTTTTAATTTATTATTATTATTTTTTAAATAATAATTCTTGAAAAAATATTAACATTTTTAATATTATATAAAAAAAAGAAAAAAAAAAGAAGAAACAATAAATTTGATAATGAGTATTTTTGCCATAAATAAAAGTTTAAAAAAAATGTCCACTTATGAATCATAACTGCGGTACGCAGTTATATTATTCATATGTAGAACAACACTGTGGAAAAATAATTGGATTTTTTAAAAGTAAATTGTACATCAAAAGGAAAAAAGAGAACGATTGAGGAAGAAAGTACTGCGTTAGAGAGGGGTAACATTTATTTCCTACAATTATGCTATTACGAAACAAAATATTCACTCAATCTTAAAAATTTCCGGTTATTATTTTTTTTATGTAAATTTCCATTAAAAAAACCACATTTAGAAAAAAAGGCTAATTTAATCTGTTATAGGGATTATCTTGCGTGATCACACATGATAATGACACTTCAACTTCAGGCTAGAATTTTTGTACAGCTTCTAGATAAAAGAAATTTTTTTCAGTTTAATATCCTTATCTTGAAAATTGATGAGATATTTTTCAGGATTGAATAGTTCTCATCTCAGATCACCCTACAACTGTTAGGGTTTTGGCATCTAAAAAACAATCTTAAACCGATATCGAAAACTTAAATTGATAAAGGTTATTAATGTTGTTTTCATCAAAAAGTCACTTTATTGGTTTAAATAATTTTACTTGTAATTATTTACTTTAAAAAGCTTTAAATCTGTTAAAAATTAAAAACACTACAAAAAAAAAGAAAAAAAAGAAGAAAAATAGATGTGTCCGGTCGCAGAAGGTATTCGTAGAAGGTGCGGAATCCCTAAATTTCGCATCGCTGTCATTAGATTTATGAGGGCTTTATGCCCATGTAACTTGGTTAAAATATTTAAGTAGCTTAAAATGCTCATGTACTATAAACTTCCCGTTAATTATATCTTAGAAATTACATTTTTAATTACGTTTCACGTATTGATTTTGCTACGTTATTCCTAAAAATTGTATGATTGTTTTTCAAATTCTTTAAATGTATTAACAGATATTTTTTATTTTATTTCATTAATAAAAAAATATATATATATACATATATAGCCTGTAATACTCCCGGTAACGCAAGGATTCCAACGCGGGTCATAGATCTAAATATATTCAACCGTTGAAGTGCTACGGTGGAACATACATATATACACCATAAATGCATTATACTAGTATTGATTTTGCTGCTTTATTTGTATTATAGTATAATTTTTTTCAATTTTAAAAAAATTATTTAAATTTGTATATATATATATATATGTAAAACATCGTATATTTATATAGACTATGACACTCCCGGTAACGTAAGGATTCCAACGCGGAACACATCTTGATGAATTCAGCTGTTGAGCTGCTACAGTGGAAAAAGCATATGTATATATATATATATATATTACTCCTTTTTGGGCAGTCGCGTAAAAGAAATCTAAACCCTCAAGAAAAAAGTCCAAATTTTCTGTATTCTATTCACATAGAAGTGCTAGGAGAAGACCAATTTGGTTTCAGGAAAAGTATAGGAACAAGAGAAGCAATTTTAGCACTCAGGTTAATAGTAGAAGGAAGAATAAAGAAAAACAAACCAACATACATGGCATTTATAGATTTAGAAAAGGCCTTTGATAA
>JAAAKQ030174882.1:0-12409 GCA_010016005.3 Zanna intricata
CATCCGGAGGTCCCGGGTTCGAATCCCGGTCAGGCATGGCATTTTCATACACGTTACACATCATTCATCTTCATCCTGTGACGTAATACTTAATTGTGGTTCCGGAGGTTAAACAAAACAACAAAAAAAAAGTGGTCATAACCAATTTGCATAGTCTCATTTTTATTTTATTAACCAGCATTTATTTTATTAAAGCTGTTTTTATACCAGCATTTAGTTAAATACAAGTTGTTTTTCCACTTGCATCTTAAAATTTAATTTTTGTAATAAAAAAACTGGTAATTCAATAAACAAATAAATATCTTAATTTGATCCTAATAAATATCTCGGAAGAATCTTAAACTTACTCCTATCTAATATGACCCAACTATCATCCAACTTCATTTGACGGCATTTTAATTTGAAAAAACATACAGGACATGTTACTCATATTCATCAACTTTATATTTCTTACCTAAACGAGCCAATAAATCTATAAAACCACACTCTAACCACCGTAACTACAAAATTTCAGTCTCGACATAACCTCTTACCTCTCTCACAAAAATAAAATATAAAATATATTGCATTGTCCGGTCGCGCTGCATCCAACCGTTACTTAGAACCTTTTGAAAAAACGCATTACCGTTGACTATGAGTCCTTGAGATTTTATTTTTCGGAAGTGATTAAGATAAAGAACGTAAAAAGTTATATACGTTAAATTTATTTTATTTCTAATATTTATTATTAATAATAATAATTATTATCATATACATTAAATTTATTTAATTTATTATTTATTATTTTTTTAATTATATTTACTAATTTTCGTTATATTATTATAGTCTTAAAGTTTATTCCATTGGTACTTGTGACGACGATATCTCCGGGAGAGAATGTTCTTAAAATTGTTGATCTTGGAAATTGTTCTGCAACTTTTGTTGGAGTTTTTGTCAGTGCTCCTATTGGAACTTGTTTTGAATTACTTATGTATGGCCGTCTTAGTTTTTGTGTTGAAACGACTGTTGGCGTTACTGCTGGAGGCCCTGTTGGAGTTTGTGCTGCTGTAGCTTTCATTGTAATTTGTGCTGGAGCTTGTATTGGAGTTTGTGCTGAAGCTTTCGTTGTAGTTTGTGCTGGAGCTTGCATTGGAGTTTGTGCCTGAGCTTGCAATTAATTAGTGGTATTAGTTTTACAGCAGAGAATTCTAGCATTGAGACCAGTTTTAACACCAGGTCTGATAACAGCTGCGGTTTTTGCTATCGTTAACAATTTTGATTTAGTTATTCGTAACTGCTTTCCAAGACTTTCAATAATCTCCCGTTGTTTAAAGCTTTTGTTATTAAGTGCCTTTTTATGATGAATTAAATAATTATTGATTTGCACAATTGATAAATAATATACCTATTACCATACTGAAAGTATATTAATTCATCATTACATATTTTCAATTTTTTCGTTTTCCACCTTTTCAAGTTCCAAATCCTGCTTTACACTATTAAATCTTTTTGTTGAATCTTAAGTTATAAAATCAAATTTATATTAAATTTTCCCAATGAATTCATTTTCTTCTTCTTATTCTACTTCTTCCGGGATCTTTGAACGAGTATTTTTTCTTTTAAAACAAGAAAACATAATAAATTGTTTTTATAATGTTAACTAAAATGTTAATTATTGTTAAGAAGAGAAAATTACAAAATTTCAATTACATTATTTATGATTTTTCTTGACCATTCTCACGTACTATAATTTGGAAATGTATTCAATACTTAATAAAAATTAAACATAAAACAGTTATGATAAGTTACACAGTAATCAAATCGTTTCATGGCAACATTTTAATTAAGAAAAACAATTAAAACAACAATAAATAAATAAAACAATAAAATTAAATATTAACATACAACTTGGAAAAGTAAAAGCTAATATATAACCACTCACCTAATAAAATTAATTTTAAATTTCTAAGAAATTTGATCCCACTTTCATAACATAGAAAAAATCTTGCGCGAAGTTCAGAGGTGGGAATGTTCACAAAACATCTTCAAAGCATTTCTCAAAATAAGTGACTCGCAAAGAATTTTGACAGAAATTGCGTCAGTAACACATAATCACGAAAGAGAAGAAGAAAAGTCCTTGTTAAAACAAAAACTTAATCAGTCTTTGAAGAGAAAAGCGGTAGATGACATTGCAAGCAGACCTTCGAAGGACCTATAGCGAATTACGCGATTGTGTTTCATTAGACCTAACTATACAGGATGTTCATTGTTTTAGAAAAAACATGGATCGAGCACGCCTATCTTCATACCGCAAATAACCAAAGTCTTCAGAAGATTTTCATAGTGTATTGGAAGTCATAGCCATTAAAACTAATATAGGTAAAAGTTTTTTGCATGTAAACAACTCAAACGAAAGAATAGTGTGCTTCACAATAAAAACAAATCTGGAAGCTTTGTGTCGGGTATACTTAGTTTTTGTTGATGGAACATTTTATAGCGCTCCGAAACATTTTTGTCAATGATCCATGATGACCTCATAATTTTCACCATGATGCCTTCATAATAATGGGTATGTGCCTTTAGTGGTTTTTTCTGTTGCCAAAGAAGTCTAAAGACAGCTATGAAAGAGCACTTATGTATGTAGTTGATATATATAAAAAGTTTAATTTATGTTTCAATCCTAAAACTTTTTATGCGGACTTTGAATTAGCTATTCATAATGCTTTACGCAAAGTTTTAACAAACACACGAATTTCTGGTTGTCGTTTTCACTTAGGCCAAAGTTAGTGTAGGAAAATTCAAGAATTAGGTATTTGCAATGAATCAAAAAATTCAGAGAGTGGAATTGCAAATTTCTTAAAGCTCTTTTTCGGTTTGCCTTTTCTTTCCCCATCTGAGGTTGATGAGTGATTCACCGATGATATTATGTCTATATTGCCTCGGCATAGTCGACTTGAAAACTTTTGCGATTATTTAAAAAAAAAAAACTATTTAGAGCTGTTTTAGAATTTTCCTCTACAAATTTGGGCTAACTTTTCTATTTCTTGTATCTGTACTACGAACAGTTGTGAGACATTTGATTCAAAATTTAATGCAATGTTTTATACCTCAAATCCTAATTTATACCAATTTTTGGAAGCTTTAAGAAATATTCAATGTGAAATTTATTTAAAATTACGAAGCAAAGGAGTTACCAGCAAAGAAATGAAACAAAAAGAGTAATTTTTACAGGAAAAAATGCTTTTGTATACACATAATACATAAAGCAGGATAGACTTTGTAAAAGCAGTTTCAAAAAAATTTATGCCAAAATTAGTTAAATAATCGAACCTTTTCACTGTAAATATTAGTTATTAGTTTTTACTTCTAAGTTTATGTAATGCTGTACTAAATATTATTTTTCTTAATAATATCAATGTTAATACTATGTTGACTATATTATGTTACAATATATTCTGCAATATATTATGTTACAGTATTTATATGTGTGTTTTTGTTTGAATCCTCGAAATTTCTCTATAAAGTAAACGGGGTAAAGGTTAAAGTTAACGGGACGCAAGTGGTCATACCCAATCTGCGTAATATTGCCGGGACGCAAGTGGGCATACTTTTTTAGGTGGCGGGACGCAAGTGGGCTACTCATTGTTGGATTTTCTAGGGACTGGACGCAGAAAATTAAATTATATTTTATTATATAGTAGCTATTTGCCTCGGAACATTACAAAACTGTAAAAGAAAATCGGTACCGTTATATCATCAAAATGCGATAAAAAAGCTAATGTTAGTAAAAAAAAAAAAATTGAATGAAAAAGTTAAATTTAAGGGAGATTTTAAAGAGAAAGAATAAGAAAGAAGAATTATATGTTAAAAGAGTTATATGTTAAGATTTTTTCCCCTAAAATTTATGTAAGTTGATATCCCCATTACGATTCCAATTAGACAAAATGATGTGGTTACCATTACTCAGAAAGAATCTGCTGTTAAATTCATACCCGGTGATCAAACATCTCTGATGTATCAAATTATATTTATCATCAAATGTCATTAGTAATTTTATTGCTTTTTAACATTATTATTCGATTTTCGAAAAAAAAAAGAGTATATTTATGTCCAATAATAATAATAATTTTAAAATTCAGTATCCATTAATGATAAATTTTAAGACAAAATACTATTTATGGGAAAGATAATAATTTAACAAATTAATCAAAAATTTTATTTAGGGAGAAAGTTATGAGGCCAATTGATTTTTTAAATCATAATAACGATTTCTTAATAAAAAATAATATAGTATAATTTTATATGTTTAAATTTGTGATAATTATATCATGAAATTAAATGGGTACAAGCAAATATGCTTATAAGCAAGTATATTATAAAAATAATATATGGTTCAGCATTCACTCAGTAACTTTTCAAGGTTATTATGTTCAGTTTCAGACAAGAATAGTCAACATCTAAATCTCATTCGCCTGATAAAAAAAATACGAATTAGTTTAGGCATTATAAATAACATAACCTGTTATATAAAATTTCTTAAGAGGGTAGGCTACCTAATAATATAATTCAAAGTTCGGATAGCGTCAATGCCAAGTAAAATAATACTACATTACAGAATTTTCAATGTAAAGTCTACAGTTTTGTCTGTAATAATTCATTGACATTGCCTAATAAATAATGTCAATCAAGGAAATACAAAATAAATGCAAAATTATTTAAAAAATAAGGTTAAAAATGATAATGAGATAAATATATTATTTTTATCTTAATTCTAAAATTAAAACAATTAAAAAAGTAATAACTTCCTAATTCCTTTTTTAATTTTGACTTTTATAAGGACTTAATGAATAAATCAACTTGCTGATCTTCGAAGAACCTAATTTACAAAGTAAGAATGTAAAGTATTTTTCGCTTGAGAGAATACACTTTAAACATTTAAATTTTATGTTAAGTATATTTTATTTTACACACACACACACACACACACACACACACACTCTCCATTCGATATGTAGTAAACAAGCTGTTTGAATGAACCACAAAGAGCTTTTTTTATTGTGCTTTTAAATAAAATAAGAAAACGAATTCAGATAAATTTCTTAGTCATTGCTACCGAGCATGGGCTAAGAATTTTTGAAATGTAGATAATTGAACTGCTTTTTTTACGGTAAATTTTACAACAAATTTTAAAAAATTACATACAGGTATCAAATTGTTCACCATTTATTTCCACCAGTGCGTCCTTATATAGCTGGACATTATTTCCTTTCATATTATCCAACTACATACTAATCCTTTGTATTTCTGTTTCTCTTTTCTATTCTCTGATTGCTATTCCTTCTCAAAATATGGCGAATCCATAACATTTTTCTGTTTCTAACATCTATAAAAACATTATTCTCCATCACGTACCTTCAGCAGTTTTTCATTTCTTACTCCTTATTACTTTAGTTTAGCTCCTTGATGGATGGTCGTGAGAGGAGCTTAACACCGATATTTATTCGACGATCCCAACTTAGGAAGACTCCGTACTAAGTGTATTTTGAGAATTAAGGCATTCCGAAATCTCCGAAACGCATCAACTACGAATGTTAGCGTGACAACGCTAGAAAAGGTAGAAAGTAAATCAAATCTATATATATATATATATCTTTTTAATATTTATTTTCAAATGTATAATATATAAGCATACATCGATCGAATTGAAAACTCTCTATCTTTTTGAAGCCATTCAATAAAAATAAAAATCTGATATAACTTCCTGGTACGAAGACTCAAAAATAATACGATTTTAAATTATAATTTTCAATTAATATTAAATAAGCCTCCAAATCTATTACATATACACATATGTAATAATGCATATTAAATATATATATTTTAAAATTCCATAAATTTTATTTCATTAATAACTTCTGATTTTTTTTCCATATTCCTTTTTTTATTGTTATTATTGAATTATTATTTATTATAAATTTTTTTTTTACAATCACTCGATTAATAATAATTAATAAATCAATATATCTCAATTACAAAAAAATAGTTAAAAAAAAAAAAAAAGGAGATGAAGTCTGATCGAACCGATGGTCCTTCCCTTGTAAGAATCAAATATTTTATTAATTAAAATTTCATTAGCTATAACTCTGGAATCAGTGAAAATGAAGTATCACTAATGATATATCGTTATAAAAGCTCTCAATGAGGGCTTATTACTGCAATTAAGAAAAAATTCAAAATCCAATTTTTTTTTGGATTTCGGGCTTTTTTTGGACACTTTTAGTTCAGCAGATTGCAATCAAAACGGGAGGTGCACAACTAGACGTTACAACAGTTTTAAATCCAAAATTTTACATCCTACGGCTAATCATCTTTGAGTTATGCGAGATATGTACGTACATACATAAGACGTCACGCCGAAATTAGTCAAAATGGATTCAGGGACAGTAAAAACGGATATTTCCGTTGAAACCTGGAAACCGAAATTTTTCGCAATCACAATACTTTGTTTACTTCGTAAAAGGAAGTAAGATGATTCATTAAAAAAAATAAAATAAATAAAAAAAACACACTTGATACACTGAAACCAAAGCTCTTAGTTAAGACTAAGAGCTTGAAACTACCGAAAATCAGTATCATTTTATTTCAACTCAAAAAAATAGAATCGTTATATTCAAGTAATGAGTATTTATTTACAATGATTTCTTGGAAATACAAAGAACTGTGAGTGCTTCACAATAGAACTTTGGAGATAAAGATTCAAAACAGTAATAATAAAAGGGATATTGATGATTATTATTGCATTATTACATGAAAATCTGGAACATTTTCTCGTTTTTTATATTTGACAATAAATAAATACTCGTCCGATAATAGGAAAAACCAAGCTGAAAAGGGAGTATTGTAGACAAAAATAAACCCTGATAGAAACATCCTTGTATCGTGGATGTACACCGGTATCCACGATACCGGTGTTCTTTGGTGGTTGGGTTTCTATTAACCCAACACTTCTCAGGAGTGGTCGACTTGAGATAGTACAAGACTACACTTCATTCAAATTTATACACATCATCCTCTGAAGTAATACCTTACGGTAGTTCCGGAGGCTAAACAGATAAAGAAAGAAGATAGAGACATCCTACATAGAGCTCCTGCATGCAATTATATAATACGCTGTTCCGTAAACTTGTTCCGTCATTTTTATTTTTAACAATTTTTATTTCAAATTGTCAAAGTATACAATATTCAATCTGGTCCAGCTTGGCGTTTTTTCATTTAACATTATTATTCTATTCATCATATTTCCAAGCAACAATTTTAAGATTATGTACAAAGTTAAATTCTTAAAAAAAAGATGTTTTGAATTTTTCTTTGGAATTCAGAATGTTTTGTTATAATTTCAAGTATATCTCTTTGTTTTTCAAGCAAATTAACGAGAAGAGGTTTCTACTAAACATCAAGTGGCCATTTGTTGAGCGTCAGTGAAATTTTATTTTACTTTCAAAAAAAAAAAAGATCTCGTTAAAGAAGTAAATAGTCATTTACTTTTCATTCAATCATACCTCTATAGTACAGAGTATACTTCATTTTATAATAATACTTCATTCAACATAGAATCTTATTCTCAATTGTACTTAATTAGCGTGTGCACGTGTTATAAAATAAGAGGGTGTTTTATTATATTCCATAAAAGGAGTAAATTTCTCTTCTCTTTATAAGGGAAACGGACAAAGAATGTTACAAATAACTTTTGTTACATCATCAAAATATTAGTAATAAGTTTGAAAAAACTGATAATCCTTTTGAACTTGACAATTTTTGAACACTGACGAGACCAGTAATGATACTCTAGTGTATTTAAAACTATGGAAAATTTAGTGATTGATTATTTCGGAAGTCATTGGAAGTTATTTCCGATAACTGACCGAGAAAAGCTATTTTAATCTTTTGATATTTCATCTGTTTGTTCATGAGTTCGAGATTCAGTTAATACCAAACTTGTAAAATATTTATGAATTTTGTATTATCGTTCCTTGATATTATAAGAAACTGTATACAAGTAACAACTTTTTATAAAACTTTCAATTTTAAGATGTCAGATGATATTTTGCTTAGACGAGAATAGTGTTGGAAAGTTTCGGTGTAGGGTAAATTTTCACTATTAAACTTCTTACAATTATTGGCCTACCGTTATCAATCAAAAACTATCATAATTGGTTTGGGTGCTATTTAAATATAATCCCATCATGCACATTTCTGCTAACCGAAAGGCACTTACATCGTAAGACCTTCAGTGGACGGACTGAATACGAATCGCGTCGGGAGAAAACGCAAATATCTTGCTAGTATCCCAAGGATAACCCAAGTAATAATTAGGCCGAGTGGTAGCGTCTCGGTCTTTCATCCGGAGGTCCCGGGTTCGAATGCCGGTCAGGCATGGCATTTTTTTCAGCACGTCACAATTCATTCATCTCATCCCTCTGAAGATATACTTAATTGTGGTTCCGGATGTTAAACAAAAAAAAAAAATCCACAATATCGTACTAAAAACAAAACAAATATATATCTGCCAATAAATAAATAAATACTCGCCCGATAATAAGAAAGACCAAGTAACAAGGGAGTCTTGTCAAGGTACTGCGATGAATAGGGGGATATGTATCCTAGCGGTCTGTTTCGTTCCACTGTAAGACATAGCAATTGACAACCTCTTCCATTCACGAGACCAACTACTCCTGACATCCCCATTATTTTTGCCTCTCAACAATTATTTCTTTGCCTTAAATACTGATCTCTTTCAGTACGTTTTCAGTCAGTGTTACGTTTTTTAAACGTAACATTTGTCTTCGAGATGCTTCTATTACCCACTTTTCTTAGTATCTTTCTCAGCATGTTGCTAAATATTTAATTTTATATTGTTTTTGATAAATTTATTTCAATCGTATCCCCTAGTATAACGATTACATTACATGTAAAAAAAAAAAAAATGAAAAAGTTCTCGTGTATTGAAAATTCTTCCTCAAAAATCTTTAATGATTTCCAGTGTTCCTGAAAATAGTACTTATTTCAAATACAATAAATTATTATTGTCAACTACGTTTTGTACTTCATTTTGTACGTATATTTTCGTAATTTTATTATAAAAATGGCGAGGTTCACTTTTCATTGTACATAATTATTTACTTTACAGTTCTTTTACCACTAATGTAAAACTTTTCAAGATTGATTTGTTTAAATATAAATTTGGTTAAGAAGTAAAAATGCAAACTATAATTTTAACTATATATCATAAACAGGTGATAAAAGATAATAATAGTTCAGGTCTTAGTTAAATAACATATCTTATGATGATAATTAAACTACGTGACGAATAAACTTTTAGATTTGCTTGTAAAACAAGATAATTTAAGAAAGTAATCGGATATAAAACTTTAATGGGTGCAGAATGTATTCAAGTGAATGGGATAATTAACCTTGAACTGGGACCCAAATTTTGTATCATTGCTTAATGATCCGATTCTTATACATCTTATCCTAATACTACTACTAAGTAGGTTATTAAATTACATTTAAGAAGCAGAAAGAAAGGATGAAGATACGGAAAACTTTATCCTCATTCATTCTCTTCTTTCTTTATCAATATTTATTTATTTTATTATTATTTCCTATTAATATAAGACAAGAATCATATAAATAAGTTCAATGAAATAAACGTATATTTTTTAATGAGTTAATTCTATGGGCTGTAATAAATATGGAAAAACTATTTTCTGTATTTATGGCCTCCCAAAAATTTGTGAAATAATTGCAATAAATATTTCAAATTTACGTACTATAAATAAATTGTATATATGATACTTAAAATCCAGTTTTATATTTCAGTTTCTTTTATTTTATAATAATTATTTGTCATAATAATGGTTAAGAATTCTGAAGATATCTCGTAAAAAAAAAAAGAAAGTTATTTACTTAGTTACAGAAGGGCCGAGAGTATTATTTGGAGGCCATCAAGAAAATTGTTTTTATAGTAACAGTTTATTTTAAAATAAATATTTTTTTCTTTTATAGTACAGTATAAAGACCTATATATCAAGATAACCTTCATAATATGTATTAAATAATTTAACTGGTTTTAAAAATTTTAAAAAGAAAAAGAAAGAAGATAAAATATTCTAGTCTGTTCTTTTTGTTTTCCTTCTGTTATTTTTACCTAATTAGATCGATGTTTATTAAAAATATGACGCCGCAAAATAGTTCTAAAGATTTATATGCAAATATTTACAAACGTAGATTTCACGTATAATATACGCATAAAGATAAAATTAATAAAAATACTTTGGTTTTTTTTTTTTGTCTTCAGTCATTTGACTGGTTTTTTGATGCAGCTATCCAAGATTTCCTATCTAGTGCCAGTCGTTTCATTTCGGTATACCTCCTACATCCTATATCCCTAACAATTTGTTTTACATATTCCAAACTTGCCTGTCTCTCCAGTATCAAAGCGACTATTCCAGGATGCCTTAAAATGTGACCTATCCGTCTGTCTTTTCTTGTAATTATATTTTTCCAAATGCTTCTTTTTTCATTGATTTTCCGCAACACCTCTTCATTTGTTACTTTATCCACCTATCTGATTTTTAACATTCTCCTATAACACCACATTTCAAAAGGTTCTAATTTTTTATTCTCGGGTACTTCGATCGTGCAAGTTTCACTTCCATGTAAAGCTACGCTCCAAACATATACTTTCAGAAATGTTATAGAAATACTAAAAAATTGCTTATAAATTATTTTTCAGTTTATTGAGAATTTTAAAATATGGATAATTTTGAATTAATTTATAAGTTTTATTAATCAGTGCAGTTCATTTTCCTCTGGGATTATTCATGGAATGTTTTGACCTTTTATTAATGATTTACGTACAAAGACATTTATATTTAAATTATTATTATTATTTTAAAATTTCAAACAACATTATAATATGCTTAGCCTGGTGTTTCGTTTACCATACAACGTTTCAGTTGGATTTGAAAATTCAACGTTTCAGTTGGATTTAAAAATGAATATCTAATGTAGACAGACCAGGAAAACTGCACATCCCAGTTGATATCATGGTTGAACGATTTATAGTTCAGTTCCATAAATTTAAATACAAATTCTGGAAATGCAAACACAATTCTTGAAATGGCAAGGGTGTTTCCTGAAAAGGAAACCTGAACTTGTAACCAGATGACTTTTTAATATATGGAGAAATAATAATATGTTGCTGCACATATTTGAGCTGATCAAAGTAAACATTTTTTTTTGAAGTAATATGCTGTTCCCATTCCGTATAAAGACAACAATTTTCCAAGTATATTTTGGTGCCAGAGGAAACCAACATCAAGTGTAAGAAATCATGATCCTACTTTTCTGTAATTTTCAATCAACTGTTTTTTCTGAAGTTCTGTAGATGTATGTGTATTCTAAAGATACGTAGTCAGTATTGTAACTGTATCCTTAATACTTCATGTATATAGTGTAGTTTCACATAGTCTATTTCATGTATGTTTTAGTGTGTTTCATGTACGTCTATGGAACTGTCTGAGCACTTTTTAATATCCAGCGGTTAAAAACCTCCCAACTTGCTGAGGTGATATCGGAAATAACATAAAAAAATAATAATTTTTAATACGTATACAGGTATATACATAAAAAATAATGAAAGAGAAAGTAATTCTTTATTCCAAATGTTTCTGTTTACGTATATTCTATTTTGAGTAAATATATCACAAAAAAGCTCATTCCTCAAAGATTTTACACAGATGTTTAAAAGATTTAAACATCCAAAGAGGATTTACACCGAACAGGTTCGGTATATGCGCGCTTTGCCAGTTTAGCTCAGCATCTCCGTACATTCTTAATTTCTAAATAACATTTCTAGAAAGATCATTAATCATTAGGGTAACAATCAGAAAACACATTGGAAAGTAATATACGATTTGAAAAGATGTACCTCTTTGCTCTCTCTTACCACAGTAAGTAAGGGATACATTATTTAGAATCTGGATAGTCATTGAATTGTTAAGAAAAATTGCATATAAAGGATAATTATAAACCTTAATCTATTCTGCGAGTAAAAGTATAAAGCACGATTTTTAAGGTTCTATGCTCATTCTTTATTGCCATAATAACGAGAAAGGGTAACTATTGTAGAGAATATTTTTGGTAAAAATTAGTTTGTCATCATCGACCAATAAAAAATTAATTTTAATTTTACAAAATTGTTTACATTGGATGTATCAAATCCACAAAACGATTTTTAAAACCAGGGAAGTGCGTTTTTGAAACTGAATAAATTTCTTTTTTGTTTTTTTTTTTTGTTTTTTTTTTTTTTTGTCTTCAGTCATTTGACTGGTTTGATGCAGCTCTCCAAGATTCCCTATCCAGTGCC
>JAAAKQ030174904.1:0-12409 GCA_010016005.3 Zanna intricata
AAACCATTTAAACTTTATTAATTGTAACTTTATTAATGTACATATCTAAATTTAATTTTTGTTTATTTTATATTTATGTTATTGTTTATTATTTATTTTTGTATAATTTTTTATTTTATATTTCTTATTTTATATTCTAATAATATGTTTATTAAGTGCTTAATAAGGTCACTGTTTGTATAAAAATGTTGTGTACTGTTTATTGTAATGGTTGAAAGAATAAAAATGATTTGATTTGATATTTACCGAAAGATTAAAATTATTTCTGGAAGAGATGGGTATTGAATTCATTTAGTGAAAACATTGTTGTATCTGCTAAGTTACCTGTTGAGATTCATAAACTAGCTCATCAAAATGTCTTGCGATTAAACGTTACAGTTCACATCTGAAAATTTAAATACGTTGTGGTTTGCTCGTCGAAGTAAATACAGAAATTAAGTCATAAAAACATCGAAAATATTATTTCCTTTCGTTACGTGTTACCTCTGTGAAAGAGGATTTTTTGTCTATATTTGCCCTAAAAACGAAATACAGAAACCGTTTTTTATAACTTGAAAATAATTTACTTCTTGAAAGTTTATAACAGACCAGATAGGCAGAATCTTTTAAATGAATAACAACCGAAATCATCACACTAATTTATTTTACTTACATATCTACTTATAAACGTAATTAAATGTTAACAATAAATGATTTTATTCTCATAACATAATTTCATTATTCTTTACTTGTAAAATTTTAAGCTAATTACACGATCCTTCGATAATATCACCTCAATCCACAGTTTGAGAAACTCTGTTGTAATCTAATGTGGGATTGAAATCAAAATGGTTAACTGCTACCTGGAGGGAGTTTTAAGAAAAATATAATGATTTATTTATCTATATTCATGATGCTAGACTCGAACCCATCAACTTGTAATTAGGTATGGCTACTCCTATGAGTATAAGCAATCCAGGGGACTTAATCTCCTCTTCATTCGTTGTACAATTGAACTGATGTATGGCGAAGCACCCTTCAGATAAAGCCGGATTTGCTAATCTCTTCTCTGATGTAACATTAATACGGTTAATCTCTTTATACTGTTAGATTTAGATTTTCTGAATAATTACTAATGATAACAGAAACATGTTCTTAAAAGAAATGGTTTCATTAAGTTACATTTATTCTGAGGTTTTGTACGAAAATATCTTCAAGATTTTAATTTTAAATTGCCGACTATTGTTACTAATTATTGACTTTCTTCCTCAGCCTTCTGAAATTGTTGTTTATTATGACAAAATTATTACATTTGCATAAACTGTTACACTAACAGTGGTTATTTCGGCTAAAAATACATAATATTTTGGGCCAGAACAATCTAAAAAATAATTACTAAAATTTTCACAAAATAATTACAGTCCTTATTTAATTTACAACTAAATTAAATTATGTGTAACAGTTTATTCCTTTCGTAACTACTGATCTATTAAAAGAAAGAAGAGGAACTTACGTCTTAAATCGACTTGTAGAAGGATAAATTTTATATTAATTATTAGATTTTTAATTTTTTCATGTTTTTTAAAATTCTCATAAATTATCTGATTGGTGTAACTCTTTAAGTTTTAAGTAATAATTAAACAAAAATTAAATTTTCTAAAATACAAAACGCTAACTTTTAAATAAATTTAAATTTTAAAAACCTAATTTTTGTCATGTCATTAAGTAAAAATAAAATATTTGTTTTTGGACCCAATAGAATTATAAATAATTTTTGTACTAAATTTAAACTTTATATTTCATGTTAACATGTGCTTTTTTTTACACTGATTTTATTTTTGAACTGATGTTTAAACATAAAATATATTATTTAATATTTCATTAGTAGTACTACAAACTTTAAAAAAGAAAAAAATTAAAAAAAATAATTTTATAATTGGATAAACATATATATTATTTTTTGTTACACTGCTACATTCCATCTTGTTGAACATAAAAAAGGAGAAAAAATAACTAATAACATTGAGTTTATTAAGGTTTGGAATTTTTTTCTAGTATATCTATGTCCATAGTAATTCATATATTATACACTCATCTGTTTGGAAAATGAGATATGAAGAGGGGAAGCGAGAGGAGATATGGATAAGAGTAAGAGAGGAAACATTAGAGAATGGGAAGTAATATGAAGGGAAGTTTATACGGTGTTTGAGGTCAATAATAGTTTTCTGTTACTTACTACAATGTTCCACTCCTCTTTTTTAGTTCATTAAACATTCATAGCCGTTCATTAATATGAATAATGAAATATTTATTAACAGCTTTTTATAATTGGAAACTACTCAAATTTTGTATTTTATCTAAAATATAATTAAATTTTTATTTAATTAATTTCTTGGAAATTTGTTAATTAAAATAGTTAGTTAAAACATTCAATTTAAATATTTATAGGGTGTTAACCTATTTACGACTTTTATAATTAATATTTAAAAAGGGAATATTATTTTAATAACAGTTTTCTAGTTCTTGAGAAATTGAATTGAGATTCCTAATTTCATAGTTAATGATTTATATTTGTATGAGAGAATGGTTTTTGATTCTTTTATCAATAGATGTTGGTCAATTTAATTATTATATTTGATTTAGTTGGAATATCAAAATTATATATATATATAAAACATTTTAAATGATAATGTGAATTTGAACCATAAATTATTGGATTGCAACTGGTAGTACAAATCTAACATTCCCGTCATGGCTTCAACCGCGATCCGTGCGCATAGAATTTAAAAAATTGGAAATAGGTTTTCAGTAGTTATATGTACGGGCTGTTTCTGACGGTTTTATTGATATTCACAGCTTACAGGAAAAAAATTAAATGTTTAGATAAAGGATGTATTCACAAAATCTAATTTTTTATGAAATCAGGAGAGTATTGGGGTTGTTAAAAGGTATTTTCCAACAGAACAGCAAAGTCCAGAAGTCATTCTATATTTTGGTATTGAAAAGCTTACATATTTTAATCTTGTTATCTACTTGATCACTCATATTCAGATAGTCAGTTTCAGAGTGATAATCAAAAAAGCTGTATTGATACGTAACATATTACTCTAAGGTTGATTTCGATTCTGAGCCGAGCGTTTATACTCCTCTGCAACTCATTGAGAACATTCTGGTATATTTTCATGTCTACGATCATGAATTATACTTTTATTTTCTTTCTTTTTTTCTTAACCTCCGGAACCATAGTTAAGTATTACATCAGAGGATAGATATGAATGATGTGTGGCGTGTGTAAAAATGCCATGCCTGACCGGGATTCGAACCCGAAACCTCCGGTATGAAAGGCCGAGACGCTACCACTCGCTCCACGAGTGGTAGCCGGACATGAATCACTCTAGAATTATACTAAAATTATACTCATGAATTATGCTGACCTAGGAAAATCTTCTTCCTATCTATGACCTCGGCGTAGTCGTTATGAAAATATTGTGTGGCAAATTGAAAGTCGAATCTGTGCCAGTTATGTGTTTCACTTACCATGATGGAACTTCTTTATTGGGATTTAAAAATCTACAAAGTGTTATTTTGCTTACGTGAGGATGGAGTCCCGCGGGCTGCTGCCAGATTAAATAAATAATTTTCTTCCATTTCTAATGTTTACAGTCTGTTCAACTAATGAAGTTTGGCGAACCTCAGAACCGATGAGATAAGAATGATATGTTTGACAAGTAAATGAGGTGTAGTCTTGTACAGCCCACCTGAGGAGGAACATTTCGGCTGTCCAGAAGAACTGGTCGGGATATTCTTATGATCCAGCCGGCCTCCGTGGCGCGAGTGGTAGCGTCTCGGCCTTTCATCCGGAGGTCCCGGGTTCCAATCCCGGTCAGGCATGACATTTTTCACACACGCTACAATTCATTCATCTCATCCTCTGAAGATATACCTAACGGTGGGAGGTTAAACAAAACTAAACAAAAAAAAAAAAAAAAAAACCAGGGACCTCGATGGGTCCGTAAGGGGACCAAAGCTAGATTAGCTTAGGCTTGTACGGATTTTTTGTCTTTTTTCATTTTTTTTTCTTTTCTTTTTAATTATTTCTTTGTAAATCAGTTATTATGAAGTGCCCAAAGGCACGTGTTATCTCACATTTTTGTTGTACTTAGAACAATCACATTTCCATATATGTATAACAACACAAGGTCGCGAGATGGGCGAGTATCGTACAAAACTTACACTTGTGTGATAAAATATAATAACACAAATAGGAACACACACGTAGGGCTTGCCTGTCAAATTTATGTAGATATCAAGTGTGTTTTAACAGGAAGGAGTGGACTTATCACAATAATATTAATTTATGTTGTTTTTTTTTCAAGAAATAAAAATCAAATTAAAAAAAATATTTACAGAAATTATTTAAATTGCACTAATGTTTTAAATAGTATTTATACAATAATTTTTAAAATAAATACTTTTTATTACTATTATTAAAAATAATAACGTTAAAATATGGAAATAGAATAAATCTATAGTAAACTTATATACAGTTTATTATATACAACAAAAACTGAACAAAAAAATTATCTTCATTTATTAAATTTTTTATTTTTATTGCAAAAATAACTGCTCATGAG
Organism: Zanna intricata; assembly: GCA_010016005.3. Taxonomy (NCBI): domain Eukaryota; kingdom Metazoa; phylum Arthropoda; class Insecta; order Hemiptera; family Fulgoridae; genus Zanna; species Zanna intricata. The sequence goes on from JAAAKQ030174904.1 coordinate 4,614, forward strand.
AAATAAACGGTTTATGTAGATGTATAAGATTAGTGTAATGTTCATCTCAAGCGCCTACTCTTGAGATCATAAAAAAAATCCCTTTTGGCACGCCGGAAGGCGGAGGTAGATTTCACCTGTACTAAATAAGCTGTAAAAATATTTCCAACTTATAGTTAAGGAAAACTTCAAATTTACTCACAAAGATAGTAGTTGCATGTGAAAAAATGTTTCACATGTTTAACATACAAGCCCCATCTTCTTACAATTCAAGAGAAATGTTGGTTATCCTTTGCCTTAAGGGTTGATTATATAAAAAATTGTTACAGAAGTCTTTGGTAATATTTAGAGGACTAATGACCACTTTAAAGCGATTCGATAGTTTGCCTATTAAGAAAGGTATGATTTATTTTTTTTGTCTTGAAAACCCCCATTTTTTCCACCCCTTTAGGCCAATGGTTCGTGATATTAAAAAAATTTTACGTATATAAGTTTTAGGTACTTAACCAAAGAATAGTAGGAACTTTAAACGACTTCGATATTTTACTTAATAAGAAAGGTATAGCGATATTTTTTTTTCGAAAAAGCCCCCCCATAGACCAATTTTTCCCATTAACGAACTCGACCGAGATTTTGTTCAATATATTTTATGTATCAATTTGAAAGTGATAAACGCAAAATTCTTACAGTTATCTTGTCACAAGAAAGTTAAATATATATATATATAAACATTTGAAGATACGGTGGTTTTTGGGGTCTCGGGGATGTGAAATATAAAAATACATCGAAATTTTCCGGAAGCCGAATCATGGTACCCATTATAATAGGTAGCTTTCTTATGAAGTCTGCTAAAAGAATCCAACGAAATTGTCAAACTGAATATTTAGAAACCTTTATTCTCGTCCACTCTATGAAATATTTTTTTAAATAAACAGTTCGGGTAACTGTTTATTTATAAAAATATTGAATTTTTTTTTGATTTTTTATTCATAATTTTAATTCAAGAATTAGTAATAGCCGTGTGGGCGGATCCTTAAATTTTTAAAATTACTTAATGGAGAGACATTGTTATATTTCAACCTCTAGACTTCTAACAAAACAAATTAACTGTTACTAAATATTCTTATTTCAACACACTGATGAAAGATATAAACAAACTGCTTTTGATTTAACTTATAGTTTAATAATAGAAGTAAAACAGATTGTTTTTACGCTACAATTTTGTTAACTTTATATTATTATATATGTGTTGCTTTTTATTATATATTTATTATTGTGTGCAGCTCTTCGTATAACGTAGAAAATATCTTCATCAATCGGTTTTCTATTTTGGGTATGTAAGTATAAAAAATTTTATGTAAAATGTATTGACAAATATTTTTTTAATCTATTTATATTAAATTTTTTATTTGTATTATTTAAAAAATTAAAATGTATATTAAGTAAACGTAAAAGTTTAAGTGAAAATATAATAAATAATTAAAGTTTAAAAATTTGTTCTTTTATGAATAATATTTATAGACGATTTGATTGTCTTCGCTAAATTTAAAAATGTTGGTTTGTTATTAATTTTTGTTGTTATTTTAACTTAATTAATTTGGCATAATAAATTTTTGTGTTCTTTTTTTAAATTATTTTTTCACGTCTTGCTAGCCAGCAAAACTAATTAAATTTTAGTTAGAAGGGCTACAAAGTATAGTTTTTTTAAATATTTTGTATTTTTTTGTAGCTTAAAAATATATATATGAATTTATATATATAGAATGATTCACGAAGAATTAAACAAAGTTCACGACGTCCTTTACTATTGGAAATAAAAATAAATGAAAGTTCATACGTATAAATGTAGGTTCTGAGTGTCGGATGGCGAATGATATCTGAGCCTTTGGTAAAATTAAGCAAGATTGTAATTTTTTGGAACCCTGATTAAGTTTTATATGAAATCTGAACTAAAAAATTGAAAATAACAGATTCCAAAATTGTATTTTTTAATAGTTAACAATTTTATTTATATTATATATATATATATATATAAACGTATTAAAAAACTAAATTTCCGCTTTGTTATTTTTTAAATTTTACTTTATAAAACATATTATAGTTGAAATACCTATAATATGGAGTAGAAAAACACACTATTTTATATTTAGTATAATATAAATATCGTATATTGTAATTGTAATTACATATTTTATTCTATTGTATGTTTAGTGTAATTTTAAAAATAAATAGTTATTAAATTAGTAATAAACATAAAAGTAATAAAACCTTGTAGAGAATTCGATTCTAAGTAAAATATTACGTATAAAGCTTACAGAAACTAAATACATACGTAAGAATTTTGAAGTTAATTAAAAACAAAACTCTTAAATTTGACAGATTGTAACTAGGAATTATATGAAAATAATGTCAATACTAAATCAGATAAATTAACAACAGTTAAGTAAAAGAATTTATTAATCATTTTATAAAACTAATTGAAAATTATTTTATATAAATTTGTGTGAAATAATTTATTTAATAAGTTTGTAATACTAACAACTGATTACAATTTTTTTTTTCGTATTTCGTTTGAACAGTAAAAAAAAATTTAATTAAGTGAGTGGAATATTGCGTATTAATCTTATCTAATTTATAAATTTGTTAATTTTTTAGTTTGTTATACTCGTATTCGTTGTAAATCATCCCTCTTAATCACTCTCCCTCCGTCCCTTCCGTTCAAAAAGTTTTCCCCATTCTTCAACTCTTTCATTAACGAATTTCAAAAAAATATAGGAATTGATTTTTAAATATTTTACATGAAAATTACATCAAATAAAATTCAAGTCTGAAGATGTCTTCAATTATTCCCGAGAAATTTAAAAATAATAAATTTTCATTGTTATTGCATTTTAACCCTTTAAACTCAGAATTTATAAAACTCCTTTCTTAGTATGCGGCTAACATCGCAAGAAGAAATGTATACAAATTTTCATCAATTCAGTAGTTTTTGCTGGGCGTTGATAAATCAGTCAGTCAGTTAGGACAAGTTGCTATAATGATACACATGAATGTACGACACATTATATATATGTATAAAATAAGTAAGTTAATTTTTAGTTTACTATTTTAAAATTTAAATGCTTAAATTAACTTTCTTTGCTTTGCTACCGGCATTCAGATGTATAGATCTAATAGATTAGGGTAAAGACGAGTCATTTCTCGAAACAAAATAAAACAGGACAGCGGAAGATATCTCCTCCCTCCCCATATTATATCGCAGAACTTGAACAGCAGTACCTTTCTGTTGGGTGTTTCATGTTATCGGACGGGTATTTGTATCGGTGGTTTATTGATTTTGTTATGGACGGAATTTGGTCTGCGTTCAGATCCTTACAGATCATATTGAAAAGCTTTACTTCTTGGGTTGACCTTCGGTGACTAGCAATATATTTGCGTCTTTCTCTTGAAACGATTCATCTTCAGGCCATCCACTGAAGGCAGTTATTTTCTCGCGTAGTTTTTTCGAGTAAATCGGTTGGTGTAGTATTTCTGTGATAAGTTCTGTTTTGGATACAGTATAAAAACTGTTCCAAATTCTTATTCGTAAATAAATTTATTAAAATGAATTTTTTTGTTAATATTTGTTTTTGTAATTTTAATAGAATTCTATTTACATTTTAATTAAAAATAATGTACATTTTAATTTTTTAAATTTTCTAAAATTTCGATTAAATTTAACTGTTTATTTTTTATATCAGTTAAATTCAGTTAATTACAAAATTTATCATTAATAATTAATTTTTGGATATTTAATTCAATTAAATTTATGAAATATAACCCGTACATTTTTGTTGATTAAATTAGTCCAATCATCACCCCGGATAACACCGTTGAATACATGCTTCAGGGTAGGAGAAAATGGGAAGCAGTTGAGCAGCTGGTAGGAAGGATCCTGAGTGTAAAAGAAGAGGATGATAAAAGAAGAGGAAGAGGATGACTTATGGAAGCGGCTGCCAGGAACTAACTGAAGGAAGAGAGTAGCCAGGGCTCACCACAATAGGAATGCTAGCCATGCGATGTTTAGCATTATTTTTATTGTTTCTTTTTATATGTTTATTAGTGCGTGTGTAATATTTCTTGAGTAATTTGTGTGTTAAAATACTGAACGTCTGGGGTAGAAACGTGCAACTTTTAGGGCCAGAGAGGTAGCCCTTCTCTCTACTGTATTCTGTTCCGTCCACATGCAAGAGTGGATGGTTCGAAACTCCCCGTTGATGGCACAAGGGACCCTCGAGGTATGTGAGGGACGCAGAAATTAATGGGGATGTGAAATGCATCCCTGAAACTTGTAGGTTAGGAACGGGAAGGGTAGACCCCCAGTGGAGGGACGCGTCGGCATTCCAGAAGCGGAGGTCAGTGCGTTTCGTAGAAGCTGGGAGAACCCCGATAGGACAGCCCCAGATGGAGGCTAAGACAGGTTGGGCAGACTGTTGTCACGATACTCTACTGCGGCGACTGAGTAATACCTAACGGCGGGTCCGGTTACCGTGGGTTGTATTTAAAAAAAAACAAAAAACAAAATAGGTCAATCATTTTATTGGGTTATGCACTTTTTGGTTTTTTTTTTTTTTACTTTTTGTTAATATTTTATGATCAACATAATTACTATCTCCAACATCCGTAGCATTTTTTATAAGTTATAATATTTGTGTTCTACTACAGATTTATTTACCTCTATAAACATTCCTCTCTGTAATAAAAAAAAAACTTTGATCTTTTAATTAATGGTTTTTCAACCCAGTTAGTTTCCTTACATGATTCTATTACAAAACTCTCTCCTCTTCTATTTGTTTTAAGAACTTTCCATTTCGAATTATATAATAAATTGCTATCCTCCACACAGACTATATTCAGAACATTTGTTTTATTCTTTTAACTTATATTTGATACTAGAATACTTTTATTTATACACTCTCCTTGCGTGTGACACTTTCTCTAAGATCTCTTTCTTATTTCGTCTCGACTTTATAATTTCATTAGCTAGATTATAAATTCCTCCATCTTTTGGAATATTTTCTTCCTTTGTATTAATATTTAATTCCTTAATATTAATTTTCGTTAATATGAAAGAACGAATTCTTTCATATTCTATTACCATTCATCTCATCCTGTTTTCAAGCTGAATTTATATATTTAAATATTTTTTTATTTATTAAAAACTGTATCAAAAACAAGATTAAAAAATACTGCTTAAAAATTACAACTATTATACTTACATTAAATTGGATTATTTAACTATATTTATTTATCTGATAAAAATTTGTGAAACATTAAAATATCAGTTTTTAATAATCCTGAAGCTCCTTGGCTTGATTCCAGGTAAAGGTTAGCATTTTTCACGTGCTATAAAGTTCGTTCTCTTCTTATTGGCTGTTATTGAATTATTAGCCTGCAATTGTTTGAAACTGTTGTATTATAAATTAAATATTGGGAGAAACTAACATTAAATAATCAAATAAGGCTTGAGAGTATTTTGGAAAAGGAATCAAAATGTTTAAAAAATATATTAGGCCCGAAGTATGAAAATAATAAAAATGTTTTAAGAAGAAACGAGAGAACTTCTTGAAAATGTGAAATTATAATCTCGACAAAATTCAAAAAGGCTGATAACACAGTTATAGGACTTTCCCCGTTACCCCCTTCTGTTTTTTCCGATTATGGCTTACACTCAGTTACAATTATCTAACTTAATTTAAAATATTTATTATTTTATTTAAATGTAATATGTTTTGTTTATTTAATTCAGTTATTCTAAATAAAGCGCACGCGCATACTGCATTTGCATGGCTGTGGCGGTACTAGCGGCCACTTTAAAAACATTTTTTTTTTTTTCATTTTACTCACTTATTTTTATTCTACCGCTACCTTTTTATTGTCCTTTTTATTTTTTCTAATTTAAACCTCCGGAACCACGGTTAGATATAAATAAAAGGAAGAAGATAAATGATGTGTCGCGTGTGTGAAAATGCCATGCCTGATCAGGACTTGAACCCGGGATCTCCGGATGAAAGATGAAAGGCCGAAACGCTACCACTCGCGCTGCGGAGGCTGGCAAAAAAAACCGTTACCCTATGACGTAACAACAACACAGTTGGTTCCTCAGGATAAACAGAAAGAAAGACGACTACAGCAACTGAGTGCTGTACTATCACTGACCAGTGTGAGAGGAGGTACTAATGACACGCTATACTCACTTAGCATCTATTTTATTTAGAGCATTTTGGGAGTTGGGGTGCGAACTTTTAAATTTTTTGGGGGGAAATATATTTTTTTAATTGTTAACAAATTTACCTAAAAAAAAAGCAGACGATAATTAGACGAAATTTCAAGATACTGAGTGACACCTTTCTGTACAATCTCATACCCTTTACCTTTAAAAATGAAAATTTAGTGGAATCAATGGCGCATGTATAAAAGTAATCTCACCAAAAGTTTGGTCAAAATCGGTCCAGTAGTTCTGGAGATATAAGGTGATTTAGAGTGCAACACCTAATGTGTGTTAGGTGTCGCACAGACACATACTCACACACATGAACATCCGAAGATTCGGAATATTTCCATCCGTCTTTTTGAGTTCCTTAGGTGTCAAGACGTAAGCTCACCGGGCTAGTGTGTTGGTTAACACGTCATCCCAAATCTGGTTTTGGGGTTGAGAAATCTAAGGTTCAAACCCTACTAAACGAAACTGTATTTACTATTTTTATACGGATAGTAAATAGTTTCGTTACTTTATACGAATTTTATAAAAGTAACTACTTTTATACAGATTTGATTACTAGATCGTGGATACCGGTGTTCTTTGATACTTGGGTTTCAATTAACCACACACATCTGAGGAATGGTTGACCTAAAATTGTACAAAACTACACTTCATTTACATTTATACATATCATCCTTATTCATCCTCTGAAGTTATAACCTCCGGTGGTTCCGGAGGCTAAACAGAAAAAAATAGATGGGTGTCAAAACAAAAAGATCCGGTTAAAATCCCATACGCTCAAATTGGAACTCTTACAATATTTCTAAAGCTATAGCGCTTCAGGGCAAGTTAAAGTAAACGAGTTTAAAGTGGCTCAAGATGGAAGAGGAAATATTTTTTATATTATTTGGCAGAGGTTATGTTTGTTATATTATTATCCACAGGAGAATCACAGAAAAACACAATAAAAGATTAAGAAAAATGATGACTGAGAGATGATAGATGATTAAAATCTCAAAGGAAAAATTTTTTTAACGCAGTTCAGGAATGGCGAATTCGAAAAAGCAGTGTAACTGAATGCTAATGAATATCATATATTTAATAGCCAAGTTTTTTATATAAACTTTTAGGAATATAATTGTAAACTTAATGTTTACTACTACTACCATTTAATTAATGTAAATTTCACAAAAGAGTAAAAAATTGGGCTTGCAATACGTATAATGCTACTTAATATGTTTAAATCTTCTTCAAATTCCGTATTATTTATTGCACAATTTTATAGAGTAGTAAATGTCAATGTAAATGTATGCGTTACAATGAAATTTGGAAATTTCAGATTTTTTTAAAAAAAGAAATTATGATGTTTGTGATTAAACGCGATACTATTACCAGAAACTCTTACAGTTTTGATATTATTATTCCAAAATCTCATTGTGATGAACTTTTCTGTCATAGATAGTTTGAAAATTTCGTATAGCCTAAGATTAGAATATTGTCGGCCTCCGTGGCGGAATGGTAGCGTCTCGGCCTTTCATCCGGAGGTCCCGGGTTCGAATCCCGGTCAGGCATGGCA